>JARYZH020000006.1:9949897-10192397 GCA_030021035.2 Notholithocarpus densiflorus
CTGATCATGAAGTGTAGATTGCTTTGATATATCAAAAGTGAGATCTAAAGTAACGTTCAAAACTTCAGTATGTTGGGCAGCCACATTTAGTGTTGATGGAACATATATTCTCAAGATGGAATTCATAGTCTCTTAACGGAGATATAAAATATTCCTTTGAGATTGTTAGGATTAGTGCCCTTAAATCCTATTGTATGATTCTATGTATAATATTAAGTATGACATTATGTATGACTTAATATTATGTTTAATAAAGTTGTTTTATTATTATCTGAAATAATGGTAACATGAATATTCGGACATTATCATATAGTCCATGAGATGTATAGTATGTGATTTATGTGATTTAGTCACAGAATATATAAGTCACAAGTTCTTTGTAAACTCAGAATTGTAGTTCGTAGTCGGTGATGAAATTGGGCATTTCATCTGCGAAGACTATAATATATCAATTACGATGTTTTATCTTGATCATGGAAGTGGAGACTTCTAGTTGATATGTTGATATATTTTAAGAGTTAAAACATATTGAACTAGACCTCTATGAGATTTATTATTCTCCTAACGACTGTCAAATGAATAATAAATCTCACGACTTATATTTGCATGAACTCTTAATCCTGAGAGAATAATGGACCTTATCATGAGATGTAGGTTGTTTTAATATATCAGGAGTGAGATCTAAAGTAACGGTCAAAACCTCAGTATGTTGGGCAGCCACATTTAGTGTTGATAGAACATATATTCTCAAGATGGAATTCATAGTCTCTTAACGGAGATACAAAATATTCCCTTGAGATAAGTTTAATGGGTTTGTTATTCAGAGAGTTAGGCCTAACCACCTTAGTAAGAAATTACTAAAGTATATATTTATGGAATTAGATTTCATAAATATATAATGAATAACTTAAAAGGATTATACCGGGTACTCAAGGATTAAGATGTAGTAATTTAAAAAGTGGCAATCTACATTCATGACTTTGTATTACTACGAATATTTTATGATGGGGTTGCATGTATAATAAAGTTTTGGGATATAATTTATAGATAAGGCCTAGAGTGCAACTCTATTTATATAGTGGTATTAAATATAGTTAATGGTAACTTTGGACTTGTCAAGAGTTAACAGAAAAGCCCAAGATCCATTGGAGCTAGTGTCTTATTGATCCCTTTTGGTCCCACTCCAAGCCACATACTAGAGCCCAATTGGAAAGTCCCAAAAGGCTAGCCCAATTAGATAATCAGTTATAAGGAGAGAAACATACAGAATTTTAAATAGAACAACTTACATGAAATGGTGTATGCGAGTGTTGGACACTCTTGAATTCCCTCTTGAACATTTCATATAACTAATTGAGAGACCACACATCTTGGGCGTTAGTGGAATTGGAGTGAAAATTAAAAGTATTCCCAAGTGCTTACAATCTTTGTTTTGAAATTCACCACACCGAGGTACACTCTCTTGTTCTTGTATTCTGAAATTTACATAGTGCATGTTGTCAATTGCGAATGAAGTAGATCCGTTAATTTTCCGCTTCGTATATACATATTTCCATCAGAGATAAGTTTAATGGGTTTTTTATTCAGAGAGTTAGGCCAAACCACTTCAGTAAGACTAAAGTATATATTTATGAAATTGGATTTCATAAATAGATGGTGAATAACTTCAAAGGATTAAACCGGGTATTCAAGGATTAAGATGTAGTAATCTACTAAGTGGCAGTCTACATTAATGACTTTGTATTACTACGAATATTTTATGAATGGGTTGCACATACAATAAAGTCTTGGGATATAATTTATTAATGAGGCCTAAAGTGCAATTATATTTATATAGTGGTATTAAATATAATTAATGGTAACTTTGGACTTGTCAAGAGTTGACAGAAAAGCTCAAGGCCCATTGGAGCTAGAGTCTTATTTGTTCCCTTTTGGTCCCACTCCAAGCCACACATTAAAACCCTATTGGTAAGGCCCAAAAGGCTAGCCCAATTAGATAATCAGTTATATGGAGAGAAACATACAGAATAAGTAACAACATGAATTGGTATGTAAGTGTTAGAAACTCTTTCATTCTCTCTAGAACATACACATATAACTGATTAAGAGACCACACATCTTGGGCATCAAGTGGAATTGGAGTGAAGGTTAAAAGTATTCCCAAGTACTCTACATCTTTGGTTTTGAATTTCACCGCATCAAGGTACACTCTCTTGTTTTTTAATTCTGAAACTTACATAGTACATGTTATCAATTGCGAATGAAGTAAATCCGTTAATTTTTCGCTGCGTACATGCATATTTCCATCAAATGGTATTAGGGCGGCCTTCATTTCGAATCTGTATAACATGTTTTGTGAGTTTTAGAATTAGAGATAATAGTTTCATGATATTAGAAGATTATATAGGTATTTAATTTTCTGCATGGTTGATAAAACTATGATTTGATAAAAACTAATATTGATGTTATGATGTTGTTTAAATTTGAATTTAAGTATGTTAAATTGAACTTTAAGGCTATAGCATTAATGGAATTCAGTTTTGATATCAAATTCTATCTATCATGTTCATATGATGTTTATATATTCATGAAAACCGTTGAAAAACTGTTTAGAGTTTCCCTTCAAAAACTGAAAACACGGGTTTTTCGCGGGTTAGCTTCCCGCAAAGTTACTCGCGAAAAATGTCTTTGATTCACAAAAACTATTTCGCGGGTAAGCTTTACTAGCGACATATTCGCGAGACAGTAGCGAGAGTTTCAGTCTAAATTTTTTGTTTTCACAAAAACTTTTGCGGGGTAAGCTTTACTAGCGAAATAGTAGTGAGACAGTAGCGAAAGTTTCTGTCTAATTTTGTGTTATCACTATTTCATTTTCGCGGGAAGAGCTTAGTCGCGAGATACTCGCGAAAATTCCACTGAAGAGAATTTTGAATTTTTTCTATATGTTTTCAAATGTTTAAAGTGCAAGGCTGCGTGTAATTAGATTATGCATGTTTTAAAACTAAAAACCTTTCTTTTAAAACATCTAGTGGGAGAGAGATGCAAGGGTTGGATCTCATGGCCTCCATTGTCAGTTTATAGTAGTATGATTAAGCACCTCGCCTTGGCGTATATGCCTTGCTCCCTTCAGAGGGTGTTTAATTCATGGAACTACAGATTAAACTTCTAAATGATGGATGATATGTGTTTTTACATTAAGAATGACCACACTTCCGTAGAGTTACTTGGTGACTCACATTGATTCTAGGCAATGGTGTACACTAGACTAAGTATAATGTTAACCTCCCTTCGGAGCTATGTCTTTATTACTTAGAGGCTGAAGGAAAAGGGGAAAATTATTTTTGTTTGGTAAGAGTTACCATGATAGCATTAATAATGAGAATAATTCTCACTTGATCGTAGTGATTGGTATGACCTCGCTTCCGAGGAATATTAATTGCGAGATTGGGTTGTCGTTGCATATATTATATTATGGTTTTATTAAGGTTCCATACTATTTGTCCAATTTACTTATTATATTCATGTTTATTATTTCAAATTTGTCATGGCATCATTTAGCCCACTTGTTACTATTCTTAATCAAAACAAACTGACTGGATCCAACTATGTTGACTGGAAAAGAAATTTGGACATAGTTCTCACTGCTGAAGAGAACAAATATGTGCTTACTAAACCATGTCCTAGCTTTCCTTCATTAGATGCTCCTCTTGAGGAAAAACAACGATATGATCGTTGGCAGAAATTTAATGAGATGGCCAAGTGCTACATACTAGCATCTATCTCAAATGTTCTACAGCATCAAATGCAGGATGTAGAACTAGCTTCAGACATTATGCTAAGTCTGAAGGAGATGTTTGGTGAGCAAGGCCGTTCTGCAAGGCAAGAAACCATGAGGCAAATTTATAATACCAAAATGGCGAAAGGTAGTTCCGTTAGAGAGCATTGTCTTACAATGATCTCTAATCTGAATACATTGGAAGTTTTAGGTGCCGATATTGATGGAGAATCCCAAGTGGATATGATACTCCAGTCACTACCAGAATCATTCAAGGAATTCAAACTTAACTATAATATGAACAAAAAGATTTATACATTGTCTGAATTAATGAATGAGTTGGTAACAGCAGAAAGCATCCTTGGTACTTCTAATGTTGAAGCTAATATTGGTGAAGCTTCTACTTCTCAACCTAAGTCGAAAGGCAAGGGTAAAAAGAAGAATAAGAAGGACTTCACCAAGTAAGAGGGTAAACAAATTGCCTTAGGGGTTGCTAATAAAGGAAAGAAGCTCAAAGGAAAATGTTTCTATTGTGGTGAGAAAGGACATTGGAAGAGGAATTGTCCAAAATTTAGGGCTGCCAATAATAAGGGTATAAATAGTTCATTCCACCTTGAAATATGTTTAGTACAAAATCCCACGGATTCCTGGTGTGTGGATTCAGGTTGTACTAATCATATCTGCAATTCTTTGCAGGGGTTCCAAGAGACCAGAAAACTTAAAGAAGGGAAATTGTTTCTTACTTTGGCTGATGGGAGTAGGATTCCGGTTGTAGCTGTTGGTGTTCATAGTTTATGTTTTAAGTCTAGAGTTTTAATATTGGAAGACTGTCTGTATGTACCTAATGTTCGTAGGAATTTAATTTCTGCAACTTATTTAGGTAAACATGGATATTGTGTTATCCTTAAAGACAATGTTGTAATAAAGAAGGGTAAAGTGTTTATCTGTTCTGGCAATATTGTGGATGGTCTTTATATTCTAACTCCTGATAAGCATGAATTATATAATTCTGAATTAGATAATAACTCTCATGTAAAATCATTAAAGAGAAAGTTTCCTTCTACTAATGATGCATCTTTGGCATTTGCGTTTGGGTCATATTAATCCAAACAGAATTCAAAGATTGATCAAAGATGGACTCTTAGAGCTCTTGGACTTTGATGAATTTCCAGTTTGTGAATCTTGTTTGGAGGGCAAAATGACCAAACGACCTTTTAATGCAAAAAGTAGAAGAGCCCAAGAGTTGCTTGAATTAGTTCATATGGATGTATGTGGTCCTATGTCAACCCAAGCAAAAAGAGGTTATGAGTACTTCATCACTTTTACCGATGATTACTCAAGATATGGTTATGTGTACCTAATGAAACAGAAGTCCGAAGCCTTTGAAAAGTTCAAAGAGTTTAGGGATGAAGTTAAGAATCAATTGGGTAAACGCATAAAAGCCATTCGATCTGATCGTGGTGGCGAATACCTTCTTGGGGATTTCAAGGATTACTTAACTCAAAATGGGATTGTATCCCAATTGATTGCACCTAGAACTCCCCAACAAAATGGTGTAGCAGAAAGAAGGAATAGGACTCTTTTGGAAATGGTTAGGTCCATGATGAGTTACTCAACTTTACCGATTTCCTTTTGGGGCTATGCCTTAAATACAGCAATACATCTTTTGAATTTAGTTCCATCAAAATCTGTTCCCAAAACACCCATGGAGTTGTGGAGTGGGCTTAAGCCTAGTCTGAGATACCTCCACATTTGGGGATGTCCAACACATGTGTTAAAAGGGAAGCCTGATAAATTGGAACCAAAATCAGAAGTATGTTTGCTTGTGGGTTATCCAAAAGAAACTATGAGTTATTTGTTCTATAGTCGTAAAGATAACAAAGTTTTTGTTAGCACAAATGTTAAATTCTTGGAAAATGACTATATGAATAATTTCACTCCTAGAAGTAGAGCTGTGTTGGCTGAAATGAATGAATCTGTAAATGAACAACCAATGGATGAAATTAAGGATGATGTGGATGTATTAGATACACCACAAGATACTACTCATGAGATGTCTAGTACACAAGTGCCTCGTCGTAGTGGGAGAATTGTTCAGCCTCCTATAAGATTTATAGGTTTGGGAAAAACTTATGAAGCTATCTCAGAAAAGGCTGAATCGGATCCCTACACTTATGAAGAGGCAATGAATGATATAGATGCACATCATTGGGTCAAAGCTATGAAATCTGAATTAAATTCAATGTATTCCAATCAAGTTTGGGATCTTATAAAGGCGTCTAACGGCATTAAACCTGTTGGTTGCAAATGGGTTTACAAGAGGAAGAGAGGGATAGATGGAAAGGTTGAAACCTTTAAAGTAAGGCTAGTGACGAAAGGGTTTACTCAAAAAGAAGATATTGATTATAAGGAAATCTTTTCACCAGTAGCAATGCTTAAATCTATCAGAATTCTCTTATCCATTACTGCTCATTATGATTATGAAATTTGGCAAATGGATGTCAAGACTACATTTCTCAATGGCAATCTTGAAGAAGAAATCTATATGATGCAACCGGAAGGTTTCATAGCAAAGAACTAAGAGCATATGGTATGCAAGTTGAAAAGATCCATTTATAAACTTAAGCAAGCATCTAGGTCATGGAACATCAGATTTGATCAAGTAATCAAGTTTTTTGGTTTTGAACAAAATCTTGATGAACCATATGTGTACAAAAGACATCAAGACAAAGTGGTAATGTTCCTAGTGCTTTATGTTGATGATATTCTACTCATTGGGAATGATGTAGGGGTAATGTCATCAATAAAGGTTCGGTTGTCAAGCCAATTTGATATGAAGGACTTGGGTGAGGCTGACTTTATTCTAGGGATCAAGCTTTGGCAAGATCGCAATAATAAGATGTTAGGCTTATCACAAGCTAGATATATAAATAAGGTTCTAGAACGGTTTAGCATGCAAAACTCCAAGAAAGGATTACTTCCTTTCAGACATGGAGTACCTCTATCTGATGACCAAAGGCCTAAGACTCAAGAGGAAGTAGACATGATGAGACAAGTTCCTTATACTTCTACAGTAGGAAGTCTCATGTATGCCATGCTTTGTACAAGACTAGATATCTGTTATTCAGTTGGCATGGTCAGCCGATATCAATCAAATCCAGGACCATAACATTGGCAAGCTGTAAAGCATATTCTCAAGTATTTACGGAGAACGAGAGATTATATGCTTGTTTACCGTTGTGAGGATTTGATTCTCATTGGCTATACAGATTCAAACTTTCAATCGGATCTAGATTTCAGAAAGTCCATATCATGATGTGTATTCACCTTGGGAGGTGGAGCCATAACATGAAGGAGTGTCAAGCAATCTTGTATTGCGGACTCCACCATGGAAGCAAAATATGTTGCCACTTGTGAAGTAGCAAAAAAAGCTGTATGGCTCAAGAAATTCCTTTCTGACCTTGGTATAGTGAGAATGGAGCAAGCTCCCATTACTTTGTTTTGCAACAATAGTAGAGCAATTTCACAATCAAAAGATCCAAGGAATCACAAGAAAGGAAAGCACATTGAGAGAAAGTACCACATCATTCGAGATATTGTTGCTCGTGGAGATGTGGTGGTTGCAAAGATTGAAAGTGCAAATAATCTAGCAGATCCATTTACCAAAGCCTTGCCTCAAAGGACCTTCAAGTCACATTTGGAGGGAATGGAAGTTAGATTAGTACACAATCATCTTTAGGGCAAGTGGGAGATTGTTAGGATTAGTGCCCTTAAATCCTATTGTATGATGCTATGTATGATATTAAGTATGACATTATGTATGACATTATGTACGACATTATGTATGACTTAATATTGTGATTGATATTAGTTGTTTTATTATTATCTAAAATAGTGGTAACATGAATATTTGGACATTATCATTTAGTCCACGAGATGCAATAGTATGTGATTTATGTGATTTAGTTACAGAATATATAAGTCACAAGTTCTTTGTAAACTCGGAATTGTAGTTCGTAGTCGGTAATGAAATTGGGTGTTTCATCTGCGAAGACTATAACATATCAACTAAGATGATTTGTCTTGATCATGGAAGTGGGGACTTCTAGTTGACATGTTGATATGTTTTAAGAGTTAAGAGATATTGAACTGGACCACTGTGAGATTTATTATTCTCCTAACAACTGTCAATTGAATAATAAATCTCACGACTTCTATTTACATGAACTCTTAATCCTGAGAGAATAATGGACCTGATTATGAAATGTAGGTTGCATTAATATATCAAGAGTGAGATCTAAAGTAACGGTCAAAACCTCAGTATGTTGGGTAGCCACATTTAGTGTTGATGGAACATATATTCTCAAGATGGAATTCATAGTCTCTTAACGGAGATATAAAATATTCTCTTGAGATAAGTTTAATGGGTTTGTTATTCAGAGAGTTAGGCCTAACCACTTTAGTAAGACTAAAATATATATTTATGAAATTGGATTTCATAAATATATGGTGAATAACTTCAAATGATTAAACCAAGTACTCAAGGATTAAGATGTAGTAATCTACAAAGTAGCAGTCTACATTAATGACTTTGTATTACTACGAATATTTTATGAAGGAGTTACATATACAATAAAGTCTTGGGATATAATTTATTAATGAGGCCTAGAGTGCAATTATATTTATATAGTGGTATTAAATATAATTAATGGTAACTTTGAACTTGTCAAGAGTTGACAGAAAAGCCCAAAGCCCATTGGAGCTAGAGTCTTTTTTGTTCCCTTTTGGTCCCACTCCAAGCTGCACATTAAAGCCCAATTGGAAAGGCCCAAAAGGCTAGCCCAATTAGATAATCAGTTATATGGAGAGAAACATACAGAATAAGTAACAACATGAATTGGTATGTATGTGAGTGTCAGAAACTCTTTCATTCTCTCTAAAAACATACACATATATCTGATTGAGAGACCACACATCTTGGGCATCAAGTGGAATTGGAGTGAAGATTAAAAGTATTCCCAAGTACTCTTCATCTTTGGTTTTGAATTTCACCGCATCAACGTACACTCTATTGTTCTTTAATTCTGAAACTTACATAGTGTATGTTATCAATTGCGAATGAAGTAGATCCGTTAATTTTCAGATGCGTACATGCATATTTCCATCAAATGACTAATGGCAGTTCAGTGAGGGAGCCTTATCTTACAATGATCTCTAATCTGAATACATTGGAAGTTTTAGGTGCCGATATTGATGGAGAATCCCAAGTGGATATGATACTCGAGTCACTACCGGAATCATTCAAGGAATTCAGACTTAATTACAGTATGAACAAAAAGATTTATTCATTGTTTGAATTAATAAATAAATTAGTTGCGACAGAAGGCATTCTTGGTACTTCTAGTGTTGATGCCAATATCGCTGAAGCTTCTACTTCTCAACCTAAGTCGAAAGGCACGGGTAAGAAAAAGAAGAAAAATGACTTCACCAAGCAAGAGGGTAAACAAATTGCCTTAGGGGTTGTTGACAAAGGAAATAAGATCAAAGGAAAATGTTTCCATTGTGGTGAGAAAGGACATTGGAAGAGGAATTGACCAAAATTCAGGGCTGCCAATAATAAATATATGAAAAGTTCATTCCTCCTTGAAATATGTTTAGTGCAAAATCTCACGGATTCCGGGTGTGTGGATTCAAGTTGTACTAATCATATCTGCAATTCTTTGCAGGGGTTCCAGGAGACCAAAAAGCTTAATGAAGAAGAATTGTTTCTTACTTTGGCTGATGGGAGCAGGATTCCGGTTGTAGTTGTTGGTATTTTTAATTTATGTTTTGAGTCAAGGGTTTTAATATTAGAAGACTGTCTATATGTACCTAATGTTCGTAGGAATTTAATTTCTGCAACTTATTTAGGTAAACATGGATATTGTATAATCCTTAAAGACAATGTTGTAATAAAGAATGGTAAAGTGTTTATCTGTTCTGGCAATATTGTGGATGGTCTTTTTATTTTAACTCCTGATAAGCATGAATTATATAATTCTGAATTAGATAATAACTCTCATGTAAAATAATTAAAGAGAAAGTTTCCTTCTACTAATGATGCATATCTTTGGCACTTGCGTTTGGGTCATATTAATCCAAACAGAATTCAAAGACTGATAAAAAATGGACTCTTAGAGCCATTGGACTTTGATGAATTTTTAGTTTGTGAATCTTGTTTGGAGGGTAAAATGATCAAACGACCTTTTAATGCAAAAGGTAGAAGAGCCCAAGAGTTGCTTGAATTAGTTCATATGGATGTATGTGGTCCTATGTCAACCCAAGCAAAAGGAGGTTATGAGTACTTCATCACTTTACCGATAATTACTCAAGATATGGTTATGTGTACCTAATGAAACAGAAGTCCAAAACCTTTGAAAAGTTCAAAGAGTTTAGGGCTGAAGTTAAGAATCAATTGGGTAAACGCATAAAAGCCATTCGATCTGATCGTGGTGGCAAATACCTTCTTGGGGATTTCAAGGATTACTTAACTCAAAATGGGATTGTATCCCAATTGACTGCACCTAGAACTCCCCAACAAAATGGTGTAGCAGAAAGAAGGAATAGGACTCTTTTGGAAATGGTTAGGTCCATGATGAGTTACTCAACTTTGCCGATTTCCTTTTAGGGCTATGCCTTAAATACAGCAATACATCTTTTGAATTTAATTCCATCAAAATATGTTCCCAAAACACCCATGGAGTTGTGGAGTGGGCTTAAGCCTAGTCTGAGATACCTCCACATTTGGGGATGTCCAGCACATGTGTTAAAAGGGAAGCCTGATAAATTGGAACCAAAATCAGAAGTATGTTTGCTTGTGGGTTATCCAAAAGAAACTAGGGCTTATTTGTTCTATAGTCGTAAAGATAACAAAGTTTTTGTTAGGACAAATGCTAAATTCTTGGAAAATGACTATATGAATAATTTCACTCCTAGAAGTAGAGTTGTGTTGGCTGAAATGAATGAATCTGTAAATGAACAACCAATTGATGAAACTAGGGATGATGTGGTTATATTAGATGCGCCACAAGATACTACTGATGAGATGTCTAGTACACAGGTACCGCGTCGTTGTGGGAGGATTGTTAAGCCACCTATAAGATTTATAGGTCTGGAAGAAACTTATGAAGCTATCTCATAAGAGGTTGAAACTGATCCTTACACTTATGATGAAGCAATGAATGATATAGATGCACATCATTGGATCAAAGCTATGAAATTTGAATTAGATTCTATGTATTCCAATCAAGTTTGGGATCTTGTAAAGGCGTCTAACGGCATTAAACCTATTAGTTGCAAATGGGTTTACAAGAGGAAGAGAGGAATAGATGGAAAGGTTGAAACCTTTAAAGCAAGGCTAGTAGCGAAATGATATACTCAAAAAGAAGGTATTGATTATGAGGAAACCTTTTCACTAGTAGCAATATTTAAATCTATCAGAATTCTCTTATCCATTGCTGCTCATTATGATTATGAGATTTGGCAAATGAATGTCAAGACTGCGTTTCTTAATGGCAATCTTGAAGAATAAATCTATATGATGCAACCGGAAGGTTTCATAGCAAAGAACCAAGATCATATGGTATGCAAGTTGAAAATGACCATTTATGGACTTAAGCAAGAATCTAGGTCATGGAATATCAGATTTGATCAAGCAATCAAATTATTTTGTTTTGAACAAAATCTTGATGAACCATATGTGTACAAAAGACATCAAGATAAAGTAATGATGTTCCTAGTCTTTTATGTTAATGACATTCTACTCATTGGAAATGATGTAGGGGTAATATCATCAGTAAAGGTTTAGTTGTCAAGCCAATTTGATATGAAGGACTTGGGTGAGGCTAACTTTATTCTAGGGATCAAGCTTTAGTGAGATCGCAAGAATAAGATGTTAGGCTTATCGCAAGCTGGATATATAGATAAGGTCTTAGAACGGTTTAGCATGCAAAACTCCAAGAAAGGATTACTTCCTTTCAGACATGAAGTTCCTATGTCTGATGACCAAAGGCCTAAGACTCAAGAGGAAGAAAATATAATGAGACAAGTTCCTTATGCTTCTGCAATAGGAAGTCTCATGTATGTCATGCTTTGTACTAGACCAGATATCTGTTATTCAGTTGGCATGGTCAGCCGATATCAATCAAATTCAGGACCAAAACATTGGCAAGCTGTAAAGCATATTCTCAAATATCTACAAAGAACGAGAGATTATATGCTTGTTTACCGGTGTGAGGATTTGATTCCCATTGGCTATACAGATTCATACTTTCAGTTAGATCTAGATTTTAGAAAATCCACTTCAGGATGTGTATTCACCTTGGGAGGTGGAGCCATAAGTTAAAGGAATGTTAAGCAATCTTGTATTGCGGACTCCACCATGGAAGCTGAGTATGTTGCTGCTTGTGAAGCGGCAAAGGAAGCTGTTTGACTCAAGAAATTCTTTTCTGATCTTGGTGTAGTGAGAATGGAGCAGGTTCCCATCACATTGTTTTGCGACAATAGTGGAGCGGTTGCACAATCCAAAGATCCAAGGAATCATAAGAAAGGAAAGTACATTGAGAGAAAATTCCACATCATTCGAGACATCATTGCTCGTGGAGATGTAGTGGTTTCAAAGATTGAAATTGCAAATAATCTAGCAAATCCTTTTACCAAAACCTTGCCTCAAAGGACTTTTAAGTCACATTTGGAGGGAATGGGAGTTAGATTAGTGCACAATAATCTTTAGGGCAAGTGGGAGATTGTTAGGATTAATGCTCTTAAATCCTATTGTATGATGCTATATATGATATTATGAATGACTTAATGTTATGATTAATAAAGTTGTTTTATTATTATCTGAAATAATGGTAACATAAATATTCGGACATTATCATATAGTCTATGAGATGCATAGTATGTGATTTATGTGATTTAGTCACAGAAAATATAAGTCACAAGTTTTTTGTAAACTTAGAATTTTAGTTCGTAATCGGTGATGAAATTGGATATTTCATCTGCGAATACTATAACATATCAACTAAGATGATTTGTCTTAATCATGAAAATGGAAACTTCTAGTTGATGTGAGAGTTAAGACATATTGAACTGAACCGCTGTGAGGTTTATTATTCTCCTAACGACTATCAAATGAATAATAAATCTCACGACTTCTATTTACATGAACTCTTAATCCTGAGAAAATAATAGACCTGATCATAAAGTGTAGGTTGTTTTGATATATCAGGATTGAAATCCAATGTAACGGTCAAAACCTCGGTATGTTGGGCAGCCTCATTTAGTGTAGATGGAACATATATTCTCAAGATGGAATTTATAGTCTCTTAACGAAGATATAAAATATTCATTTGAGATAAGTTTAATGGGTTCAGTTATTCAGAGTGTTAGGCCTAACCACTTTAGTAAGGAATTACTAAAGTATATATTTATGAAATTAGTTTTCATAAATATATAATGAATAACTTAAAAGGATTAAATCGGGTACTCAAGGATTAAGATGTAGTAATTTACAAAGTAACAGTCTAAATTAATGACTTTGTATTACTACGAATATTTTATGAAGGGGTTGCATGTACAATAAAGTCTTGGGATATAATTTATTAATAAGACCTAGAGTGAAATTATATTTATATAGTGGTATTAAATATAATTAATAGTAACTTTGGACTTGTCAAGAGTTGACAGAAAAGCCTAAGGCCCATTGGAGCTAGTGTCTTATTTGTTCCCTTTTGGTCCCACTCCAAGCCACCTACTAAAACTCAATTGGAAAGGCCCAAAAGGCTAGCCCAATTAGATAATCAGTTATATGAAAAGAAACATACAGAATTTTTGTAAGAACATGAAATGGTATGTATGTGAATGTTGGACATAGATTCATTCTCTCTTGAACATATACGTATAACTGATTGAGTGACCACACTTTTTAGGCATCAAGTAGAATTGGAGTAAAGATTAAAAGTGTTCTCAAGAATAGGTAATTGTCCCACATTGCTTAAGAGAGAGTGTTGTGTGTAGTATAATTTGTCTCACCCTCCCTTAAAAGTTACCATAGCTTTAGAATGAAGTTGTGGTGTGCCTTTATGTTAGAACACATTTCCCTCTCCCTTCTGTGTGTATGTTTGTTTCTCAAAAAAAAAAAAAAAAAAAAGGCAATTACCCCCACATTGCTTAAGAAATTGTGTTGTGTGTAGTATAATTTGTTTCACCCTTCCTTAAAAGTTACCATGATTTATGAGTGAAATTGTGGTGTGTTTTTGTGTTAGAACATCTTTCCATCTCCCTTCTATGTGTGTGTGTTTGTTTCTCAAAAAAAAAAAAATATATATATATATATATATTTAGGTAATTGTCCAACATTGTTTAAGAGTGTGTTGTGTGTAGTATAATTTGTCACACCCTCCCTTAAAAGTTACCATGACTTTTGAGTGGAGTTGTGATGTGCTTTTGTGCTAGAACTCTTTTCCCTCTCCCTTGTGTGTGTGTGTGTGTTGATAATAGCTTAATTTTGCATATTTATATCATTATTAGAAAAGCATTATCATACTTATTTTAAGTTAATTTATGCATTTTATAGTTGATTTTGGAATAATGCTAAATAATCAATTTTGTGCTTAATTGAATTTTAATGCTTGAATTTGTCTTTTGTAGGATAATGAAATTAAATAAGTGGATTTGTGCAAAGAAGAAAGCTAATGGAATTTAATTTTACAAGGGCTGTGATGAAGTCAAAGAAGGTCAACCCAATTAAATCCAAGTCCAATTGGAGCAAGGAATCAAAAGAAATTTGCACCTAATCTAAGTCCAATTCGGATTAGGATTCCAGCTTGCACACCAGTTAGTATTTGGAGCATAACTTTCGGCTCAAATATCCAAACAAGATGATTCAAGTTGGGCTGGAAAGCTAACTTAAAGGGCTACAACTTTGTAGTTTACCAAAAGTCCGAATTCTGAAGTTAAATAGGCCAAAAACGTCGTTTAAGTGAAGCTTAAAAACCTAGGATTTTCTCCAAATGGGAATTCAACTTGTAATAGGATTTTTTGACCTATTTAAAGGCTCTTTAGAGCAAAATTCAGAGGAGAGCTGCTGTAGAACATAATTTAGGTTTTCTTAAAGTTTTTTTTACAATTTTTAGAGTTCTATTTGTATTATGGCTTGCTAGAAGTCTTGCTAAGGTAAGCAGTGAAATCCAACCGTTTATTGGTATGTTCTTAACAATTATTTATTGGTTTTAATGCTTATGTTTTTATGCTTTTGATTGTTTTACTCATCTAGAAAAGTGTTTAGTTCTGTATAATCCTTTGATTTATCGTAAACCTGAGGCACGTTAAATGCTTAGTATTCCCTGCGAACTAATTCACTAGTTCTGTTTTGCCTAAAATCAATTGCATGAAACTACCTTAGATAATTAATTCTTGAGTTTTTATTGTTAAATCATCAAACTAAGATCATCATTCGTATGAATTTTAGTTGAGTTATAAAATAAATATTGTTAAGACTACCAATAGATGTGTTGTGTGTGGATCCCTAAACCTTAGCACTTTAATATATTGTTACTTTCTCTCAATTTAAATTATCTTTACTAAACTATCAAAAATCTATTCAGTTAAACTTTATTATTTTAGTTTTATTCTCTTGTGGTTTGCTAATCAATTCCCTTTTCTCTGTAGATTCGACCTCGGACTTTCCGAGTTAATATTTCGCGACAATCCTGCACTTGGGAGCATTATTTAAGTAGCAGCAAGTTGTGTGTGTGTTTGTTTCTCAAAAAAAACAAAAGTAATTGTCTCACATTACTTAAGAGAGTATTATATGTAGTATGACTTATTCCACTTTCCTTTAAGAGTTACCATGACGTTTGAATAGAATTGTGATATGCATTTGTGTTAGAACCTCTTTCCCTCACCTATGTGTGTGTGTGTTTGTTTATTTTTTATTTTTTTTTAAAAAAAATGAGCAATTGTCCCACATTACTTAAGAGAGTATGTTGTGTGTAGTATAACTTGTCTCACCCTCCCTTAAAAGTTATCATGATTTTTGAGTAGAATTGTGTGTCTTTGTGTTAGAACAATTTTCCCTCTCCCGTGTTTGTTTCTCAAAAAAAATAGTATAGAACTGTTACAATTTTTTTATTATGATGAGAATGTAATTAATGAACTAAACACCATAATCTATTACAAAAATTGATAGCAATGTATGTAACATTAAGCAAACTAACCGACCCAACCACATGGAAAATCATTAAGACTACAAGCCGAACTGTAAAAAAGCAAGTATATATCCACTGTTGCCATTTGTCACTAAAACCACGTCGTCTCAGCATGTGTAAGAGGAAATTCCAAAATGAAATGATCATAAACCTTCTCCAAATCCAACTTACACAACAAAACTTCCTTTCGCTACTAGGAACTCATTTGCTATTAACACCGAGTTCAGAATCTGACGCCCATAAACAAATGCAACAGAAGCATTCTGAGATGTAGATGCCACTTTCTCTAGAACCATTTTCAATCGGTTGGACAAAACTTTGGCAATGAGTTTGTGTAATAAAGCTCTAATGGGACAGAAATCCTTGACCTCAAGAGCCCTTGATTTTTTTGGAATTAAATCAACCGAAGTAACATTGAAACTCCTCTCAAATAGTATATGGAAACGATGGAAAACTTGAAATACATCTATCTTCCTTTTATCTTCCTCCAATTTTTATAAAATGCCATTGAGAAACTATCAAGACCCAAGGATAATTCTACACAACTTCTATATCATTTCAATTAAATTATAATTTTATACCCTTGAAGTTTGGAGTGATTTTAATTTTTTTTTCCTTTTAAGTTCCAAATTTAGGATCCATAAAATTACGTAATTTTGAGTGAGTTGAGATGAAACTTAACAATGCAATGACAAGTCTAAAACCTAAATGATATGTAACATTAAGTGTAAAAATCTAATTAAACTTTATGGGGTGAAATCAAATTTACCCACCTTTAAGGTTGTACATTTTTTTTTTTTTTTAATAGTTCGATTGGAAGAACTAGGAGGTGCCAATTTTCGCGAGTCAACTGTTTGTATTTTATTTTAGGTCTTAATAGTTAATTAAGTTTATTAGTATTTTTATTTAATGTCGTAAAGTCAAGGTTGTTGTCTAGGAAAAAGTATTCAAGCAGGATGGGATAGACTTCTAAGTCATGTAATTTGATTTATGTGATGGTAATCATGTACAGATTTGACATGACAACTACTGTGAGAATCATCCTTTGAAGGTGTTGTTCCCAGAGTTGTATGCATGCTCATTAGCTAGTGATGCAGCAATTCACTCACTGTAGGGTGAGTTTGGCTACAAATTTTTGCTTTTTATCTCAGCTTTATTTCAAATAATCTGACTTTTAGCTTTTTTGAAATAAGCTAGCTTTTAGCTTTTGTCTCACATTATGCAAATAAGCTACTGGAAATAAACTATCCTCAAAAGGACACTAGGTCGGCCAGATAGATGTAGAGGTGAAAAGCTGGAATGTTAGAAAATTTCAAAGAGACTTTGATTAGAGGAATTAGAGTCGGTGAATTCATTAATAAATCTTCTTTAATTGAATATTCCTAAAAGAAAGGATTGAACTTCCATGAAAATTGAAAAAAAAAATAAAAAAAAAATCTAGGATGAACAATTAGGAAACTACCAAATCCAACATGCTTATAAATTAGATAAACTAGCAAACCATAACATCACCTTCAAAACTCTAAATTACCAAATAAAAGTTGAAAACAAAAACTCTTATCAAAGAGAGAGAGAGAGAGAGAAAGAGAGAGTTGCACACATAACCAAAGCCAAACATTTTCCTCATCTATGCATCAAAAGTTAAAACAACCAGAAACAAGATATGAAACTAGAAGAATTAAAAGCCCAGTTGAGGTGTATTAGATACAAACATTATTTGATCCCAAAAAGTCATATTTTAAAATCCAATATTAGTTTTGCCACAGAAATCATGAGGAAAAACTATAACAAGTGACCCATAAACCAGAGGACTTCTGAAAATATGGCACTATAAAATTCAACTAAAACTTGCATAGGAAAAATACCACATTAGAGACAAAACATATTAACAACACTTGCTACTTGGACCACATATCTCATCAAGAAGAAAAGTGGAAGCAATAATTTTACCTAAAAAAGTGCAATGAGTTGGCAAGTTCAAGACTAAAGATATTTGTGACTCATCAACTATCAGATCTATAAACACCTTTCATGTGAGCCAATTGAAATAATGCAAGCATACTTAATAACCTACCTCATTGGCAATGCCATACTTCGCACAATCAATAGCAAGACGAGTTGCACGTCCAATACTTTCTTTAGTCCTTGACAAAGTCTCTATCATTCCCTCAAAAGCATCACGAGCAACTGCTGCTTCAGTACCACCACTCAGCGAGCCACCAGCAGTCCTGTGCCCTGAACTAACTCTTCTCTCCTCAACTTCTTCAATATCAACTTGATTTCGCAATGCAGACTGGTGACCATGAGTTGATGGAGAAGCCAAACTTGAGCAAGGATTAAATCCTTGTATATCTGCTTGCATCACGTTGCTGGCACCACCAGTTAAAAGAGACTGCACTCCAGATGGACTCGGGCTATTTCCCTGTACATCAGTGGTACACAGGAAAGAACTGAAAATTCCATGAGAGAAACTTTGAGAGTGAGCTTGTCTTCTTTTTGCCTGTGCTACTGCAATAAGATGCTTCATGGACATAACAGATTCTGAAGTCTTAGAATCAATCAATGAACTATTTTTATTTTCCCTACCAGCTTCGTCTCTGTAATGAGGCACAAAACACAACCAGATGAATTAGGAAGATCAGAAAATAAATAAACAAGATAGAAAAAATGGAGTCAGAAGTTAGCACACCTTTCATTGGGCAAAGAATTACACTCTACTGAATTTTCAGTCAAAATAGTCAATTCATCAATCCTTGATATTGATTTAGGAGTGGCTTTAGATCTTTCTCCAGAAGACGAAGGCCTGTTTCTCTGAATTGTTGCTTGATTCTGAGAAGAGTTCATGCTATTAGAAACAACACCCAAACCCTTAGCAGACACAGCCTGACCCTTCTTCTGAGTACCAGTACCAGAAACTTTAGCCCCAAGTTTGGCCACTTTATGCTGTTCTGCCACTGATTTGGGGGCAGGACCTGATGGAGGAGACTTTCCAGGAGACACCAACACGTACTTAGCCTCCTTGAATGGCAACTGATCCTTGGACAACAATTGCTCCTTGAATGACAATTGCTCAGATTCTAATTTCCCTGGACTATGGGAAACTTGCACAGCCATTGCCTTTTTAGGCCTCTTCTCATCAGTTTGAACTTCACTTGGTGACAGAGACTCATTATGTGATTGGGAGGGAGATTCCTTTAAACAGCCATCCCCAAATCTAGTAGACACTCCTTGCTGAGCATTATTTGAACCATCATTATTTGCATCACTTCTCTTGGTAGCATCTGAAACATATGAAGGTGCTTTGACATTTCCGGCAGATCCACCATGGACTGGAGTTTTGGATTCATCATCGTCGTCATCAAAAAGGCACACAGCTCTCCGTTTTTTATGCAACTGGCTTCCTGGAACCCTCACATTAATAGAACATGACACATCATTCTTCATTATAAGAGGTATTATTTCTGTTTTATCATCGGTAGTAAGAGTATCTGAGTCAGACATAGCCTCCAGTGCTCGGCGTCGACGCTTTGTTACAGGTAGCACAGCCTCATTACCAGAAGCATTGGATCCAACAATACCAGTTTGGGTTCTTAAAGCCAAAGTACTTTCTGCTTTAACACTCATAGTTGATCTTTTAAACTCTGTCCTTTTTAACGCCTTCTTGTCAACATTAGGACTAGGAGAAACACTCTTAATTCTTTTTGCATGTGATCCATGTGTGGCATCATCCCCTATATCTACACGCTTCAATTTTTTGGCAGGAAGTATATCATTTGCACCATCATTAGCCTTTCCATGTCTATCTTGGGTCCTCTTTTCCTTGACAGAAAGTTTTCCCTTGATATGTTTATCAGAAACAACACCAGAGTCCAGCATATTATCAGCAACAATGACATGTTTTTTAGCTTTTAGCAGATCTTTTGATTTTTTCCCAGCATTGATATCAGAATCTGCTTTAAGAGGGCTCAGAGAAAATTCACGCACGCTGCTAGGGGCAATCTTGCCCTTAATTCCATCTTTCAATCGCTCAACAGATTCAAGGCGATCAACAGAACAACCATCACTTCCATCCTTTAATGATATTACAGCAGAGGTACCAGTTTTGTGTACTTCAACAGCACCTTCACGTCTTTTCTTTGACACACTACCCATCTTCTTCAACTTGTTGCCAGTTGTTAATACTTTCTGTTCCTTACCATGTTGCTTAGTGCAAACAGCATCTTCTACAAATTCATCATCACTTGCTTCTTCCTTTGGAAAGGAAGAATTATCTGGACTGGATGTCATTAATACATGTTCCTTACAGTTTCCACCACCGCTTTTACTATTGTTTTTCTCAGGGGACATATCTGGAGACAAACTGTCATTTGCACTACAGGATATAGAAGGCTTTACATCTTGAATGTCAGTTCCACCTCGTCTCTGTGAGCAGCGCCCCAACTTAGAGCCAGAATCACTTAAAGACTCATTCAAAGCATCTCCACTGTATGCCGCCTTACCTGTTTCAACCTTTGAGTCAACCTCTACCTCATTAACAGATAGAGCCTCACACCCAACATCAGATTTATCGGCACCATCTCTGAAACCACTTGATTTCTTATTTTGTAGCTCATCAAACGCCACACAAATTTCGTTCACAGCTTGAGAAAAGAACCTAACTGTTTTACCCTGACATCGGGCAGACAATTTACTCTTTACCTCATTAGTGAATGCCTGAATATCCGCAGGGGCAACAAAACCTCTGTGAATGGAGGAGAAGTAACCAAAGGTAAAAGTAAGAAGCTAAATTCCTGAGGTTGTCAACTTAATCAGTGAGACGATAAGAAACACAATGCAAACAGAAATGGATGGGAGAACCATCCCATAAGAGAGATAACACAGAATTTCAACCAGTTTTCACACTACCAAAGTATATCATAGATTTCTTACCAAATTAACTTAACCTACAAATTGACCAAGAACGTTTCAGCCTATCTTTTAGATCGCTAAACACCTAAAATGGACAAATTTTTCAGTTAAAATTATAACCACATACACAAACCAAAGAGAAAGAAAGCTTGATGGGTTTTCTTTAAAATATGTGTGGATCTCAGATAGGATAATGTCAATAAACAGTAAGGGGGTGTTTGGTACACCATTTCAAACAACAATTTTCAGTTTTTAAACAACATTACACGATTTCCACACACTTTTTCACCCACACGTATTTCCACACATGGTTTTAAGTGCATGTACCAAACACCCCCTAAACATCACATGTTGGAGTGTACAGATAACACAAATGGGTTCCTGCATAGGGCTGGTCATCTCAGCCAGCAGCAGACACGTATATGATAGCAAGGCTCTACATCAAACAAATATTGCTTACCCAAACACTAAATGTATTAGAACAGTACAATATGTTAAGAAATGAGAATATTCTGGGGCGTGGTCCGCAACCAATTGTGCTACCCCTCGGGGTTGCCATTAAAAAACAAAAAATCAACGTTTCAAGGATAAAGAATATATATTACACTAAAGCAGCCTCACTAAAATCAAACAAACACATCCAGCTACTCTATGATGAACAAAAACAACTTAATCAAATATATCTTAAATATATCATAAATTAAGTAATACAATATACGGTGAAGAAAACTGAAATTATTACAGTGAAAAAAAAAAACCATCAACAAGGATGCATACCAATAATATGTAAACAATGAACAAATGATACTTTGATGCTGTGAATTTTGCTGCTTCTAATGCGTATGGAATTATTGGTTTTATATTTAAATTGGTTTGATGAGTTAGACGAAGAGTACGTCATGGCCTATTTTTTTTTTTTTTTTTTTTCTACTTCTCCCACCAACGCCCTCTCCGCACTATAGCAGGAACCAAAAAAGAACAGAAAAGAAAAAAGGGTGGGTGTGTGCATTTGTTTTTAAAAATTCCTCTCATATTGATGTGTCAATGGTTTTCCAAAAGTCCCATTCATCAGTGACATATACTCTTTTTTTCTATCACTATAAACCTTGATGTGTAAATGGGCACATCTAATAGTCTTGCTGCAGAAAGAGAATATTATTAATATAATGTTGCATAGTTCTTCCCCACCCCCTTAATGTTATCAGTTTAAGTATGCTTAGCACTGACTAGAATGTTACCTATGCATTTGTTCAATCAATCTTCTTCCTTCTTTATTCATATTCTCTTCCTATTCTTTTATTTCTTATTTTTTATTTTTCCTTATTTAAAAAAAAAAAAATTCACAAAGTTGATCTTCTGCCATACTGAAACTCATAGGATAATAGATTTTGGACATGTAGGACACTGGTTTCAATGAGTGTCTTTCTGACTGGTTTATTTGGCTGGTTTGAGAGTTGGTCTGAAAAATGAATTTGTGCTCAAAATATATATTTTAAACATTGAATGGGATTGGTTATCTCAAGACTAGACATATCAAGATGCCTATTTGGTATTTCCCTTGCATATTTCAGGTAAAAACACATTCATTGACTGCGTGAAATTTAAAGTCTTTTTATCACCGTGCCTGTTGTTGATCACACTATTAGCATAGTACTTAGCATAGTACGCCAAAGTATGATTTGATTAATAAGCTCTTAAAAATGGCATTGGAACCTTGTGTA
Source organism: Notholithocarpus densiflorus (assembly GCA_030021035.2). NCBI lineage: Eukaryota > Viridiplantae > Streptophyta > Magnoliopsida > Fagales > Fagaceae > Notholithocarpus > Notholithocarpus densiflorus. The sequence goes on from JARYZH020000006.1 coordinate 9,972,550, forward strand.
ACTGGGGCATTCTGCTTTATATTGCATGCAGAATAATAATGTGATTATGACAATATTAGATATGTTTGTAGTATTTCTTTTACTCCTTAAGGTATTTAAGTACTAAGGGAAATGAAAATATAATCTTACAGGGCATCCACAAGAAGATTTGGCTTCCCTAACTTGGAATTTTGTCAAGAATGTCTCCATGGGTATGTACATGATATTGACTTATCCTTTTTTATTGATAAGTTGGAATTTCCAATATAGAATTAAATCATATATATTTTGATATTTTGTAGATGTTCAATTGAATCCAAGGGTTTTATTGACCCATATTCCATTGTACCGGCAGGATTGGACTTCTTGTGGTCCACACCGTGGTTCCCCAGTCATCAACCAGGTATTGTTTTGTCACATTTGGAGTAAGAAGTCTCATTGAAATTTACTCTTCACTAATAGTTATTGTTATTGTTAGTGTTGTTGATAAAACATACGTAGGGTTATTTCCAATTAACCCTTACTTAAAACATATTATTGATATATACCTATACATGAGTTTACTGTTTTGCCCCTAGCTTTATACCCATAACACTCCCCCTCAAGCTGGAGAGTATTTATCGTACAATCCAAGCTTGTTACATAATAAACTCAAACAAGTTTTACATAGAGCTTTAGTAAACATATCAGCAATTTGCACTCTTGTAGAAACATATGGAGTAGCAATTACACCATCTTCTACTTTCTCCCGAGTAATATGACAATCTACTTCTATATGCTTGGTTCACTCATAGAACACAAGATTGGAGGCAATGTAAATTGCCGCTTGATTATCACAATGCATAGTCATAGGCATCTTCACAACAAATCTTAATTCCTCAAGTAAATGCTTAATCTACATAAGCTCTCATGATGTGTGTGCCATGGCTCTATACTCAGCCTCTACACTAGATCTGGCAGCAACAGTTTGTTTCTTACTTCTCCAAGTAATCAAGTTTCCTTCTAGAAAAGTACAATACCTAGTAGTGGATTTTCTATCTGACGGTGATCCAGCCCAATCAGCATTAGTGTAGGCTTCTACTCGTAGGTGACCATTGGCTTTATACAAAAGACCACGGCCTGGATGTGCTTTAAGATACCTCACAATCCGAATAACTGCCTCCCAATGTAGAAGGCGAGGATCTTTCATTTACTAGCTCAAAACACTAACTGCAAATGATAAATTTGGGCGAGTAATTGTGAGATAATTCAGTTTGCCAACCAGATGACGATACCTCTCAGGATTAGATAACAGCTCCCCCTGATCTTCATACAATTTGACATTAGGATCCATAGGAGTCTCCATTGGTTTAGATCCTAACAAGCCAATTTCTTCCAAAATATCCAACACATACTTCCTTTGTAATAATCTGATGTCTTCTTTAGATCGTGCTACCTCAATACCCAAGAAATAACGAAGTTTACCCAGATCCTTAGTTTGAAAGGAATTTTGAAGGTATCTTTTCAAATCACCAATACCCTTCTTGTTATCACCAGTAATTATAATATCATCAACATATACTATCAACAAAATCTTTCCTCTTGCAAAGGTACGATACGAGAAAACACAGAGTGATCTGAGTGGCAACGTCGCAATCCAAACTTTAACACTACTTCACTGAATTTACCAAATCAAGCTCTGGGAGATTGTTTAAGACCATAGATGGCCTTATGCAACCTACACACTTTTCCAGACTTCCCCTAAGCAACAAACCTAGGTGGTTGCTCCATATACACCTCTTCTTTCAAATCGCCATTCAAGAAGGCATTTTTAACATCTAACTGAAATAATGGCCAGCCCAAATTAGCAGCCAAGGAGAGCAAAATCCGGACAGAAGAAATTTTAGCAACAGGTGATAATGTCTCAGCATAGTTGACGTCGTATGTCTGGGTATACCCTTTGGCAACCAAGTGAGCCTTCAAATGCTCAATAGAACCATAAGGCAAATACTTCATAGTATACACCCAACGACAACCAACAATAGTTTTCCCTGGAGGACGAGTAACTAAAAACCAAGTAGCATTTTCAGACAGGGCAGACATGTCTGCCTCCATAGCAGACTTCCAACCAGAGATGGACATAGCCTCCTGACAGACTTAGGAACAACAGTAGAATTCAAGGATGTGGTAAAAGCATGGAGAGATGAAGACAAGTGACCATAAGAGACAAATTGAGAGATAGGATGAGAGGTACAAGAACGCTTACCTTTGCGCAAAGCAATTGGAAGAGAGCCAGGATCAGGAGGCGGATCACTAGGTGGGGAAGAAGTCTGTGTTGGAGGTTTCTGTCGACGACGATACACCTAGAGTGGTTTTTGAGGAGATTTAGTGGGAGACACATGTGGTAGGAGAGAAAGACAAGGAGGAGAACTGTCACTAGCAACCGAAGGAGAGAAAAAAGATTGAGATTCATCAAATGTGACATTAGCACTACTGAAATGACGACGAAAAGTAGGTGAGTAACATCGATATCCCTTTTAAGTATGAGAATACCCAAGAAAAACATATTTAATGGATCTAGGATCAAGTTTGTTACTTCTTGGACCTAAGATATGAACATAGCACACAACCAAAAATATTAGGAGGTAGATGAAGCAAAGGTGCACAAGGAGAGAGCACGATATAAGGGATTTGACCACCTAGAACAGTGGAAGGCATACGATTAATCAGGTGACAGGTAGTGAGAACAGCATCACTCCAATATGATTTGGGAACGCACATATGAAACTTTAAGGCACGAGTGACCTCTAACAAATGATGCATTTTGCGTTCAGCAACACCATTTTGTTGCGAAGTATGAGGACATGAAGATTGGTGAATTATACCATGATCATAAAAAAATTGAGACAAAGATGTATGAAAATATTCATGAGCATTATCAGACTGAAAAATATGAAGTGAAGCATTAAACTGAGTCTTTATTTCCATATAAAATGATTTGAAAATTGAGTACAATTCAGACCTTTCTTTCATAAGATAAAGATAGGTGACTTTAGAATAATCATCAACAAAAATGACAAAATATCTAAATCCTAACAATGAGGGAGTGTTTATTGGACCCCAAATATCAGAATGAACTAAATGAAAAGGACTACTAACACGACTCTCATGCCTAGAGGCAAAAGGCACCCTATGGTGTTTACCCAACTGATATGCTTCACATTGTAAGGATTCTATTTGACGACACGACGGAACTAATGACTTCAAATTCTGGAGAGATGGATGACCAAGGCGACAATGATGCTGAAGAGGCGAGATAGACAAATGAGAAGCCACTAAAGTGGAAGAACCATGCCAATCCAGGTAATAAAGTCCACCATTTTCATGCCCTTCACCAATAATCTTCTCTGTCTTGAGATCCTGAAAGATACAATGAGTGGATAAAAAAATGGCAGCGCAATTCAAAAGCTTAGTAAGCTTACTAATTGACAAAAGATTATAAGTAAAATTAGGAATATATAAGACAGAAGAGAGAGAAAGATTAGGATTGAGATTGGCAGTGCCCAAACCAGAAACTGTAGTGGCTGAGTCATCTGCCAATGTAACATTGGGAAGACTACTAGATTGCTCAAGGTTAGAGAGTAAGCTTGAGGTACCTGTCATATGATCATTAGCACTTGAGTCAATGACCCAAGGGTCCTGAGTGGCAAGACAAGCCGTGGAAGTACCTTGTTGGGCCAAAGTAGCAGTAGAATCAGACCCAACAGGGTTGGAATGCAGAGACAGGAGGCGATTGTACTCTTCCTCAGGAATAGAGACTACTCTAGATGTTGGTGGAAGTGACTGTGAAGGCGGTTCTTCAACTTGAAAACTAGCTTGGTGAGCCAAAGGTTTACCATACAACTCCCAACAAAATTCTACTGTATGATTCTCACCATGACAATAAGTGCACTTACGAAGACCACGTCCTCTACCACGACCCCCTTGTTCACTTCCACGACCCCCTTGGTCACAACCTCCACGGCCTCGGCCTCCACGACCTCGATCTCCACGACCACCTCTTTTACTCCTCATATAAGTGGTAAAGGAAGATTTATCATTAGAAGGTAATGCATCAGTATTGGAGGAAGAGACAGTACTAGAGTTAGATAATGTGGCCTGTTGAAGTCTACCAGAAATTTCACTCAATGAAGGGAGGTCTGGACTTGCTAAAATTTGTGGTTTTACTAGATTCAAACTTTTAGGCAATCCAAAGAGGAAGCGAGCAACATGCATAGAATCTCGTTGTTTCTTCAAAGTTTTAACATTGGAGGAGATGAACTGATAAATATTGAGTTCTTCACATACACTCTTAAACTTGTTATAATAGTCTTCCAAAGATTTTTTTTTTTTTTTTTTGGATTATACGAGGGTCTCTCTCTCGGAGCAAGAAAATAAACCAAGGCAAAGGGTGTTTCTGTCGGCGACTCGGCGTTTTTGTGAAGCATGCTTTTAACCAAATCTATCATTTTTATATTTCCCTATTTTGGTTTTGGGGCGGGTTTCGTCCCTTGGTTTGGCCCATTTCATTTCACTCTACTTTTTCTAGCTACCTCAACACAAGGTTGGGCTCCAAATTAAAACTTTTAAATAAAACTTTTATATTACAATACAATTTATTTATAATATTATTTAATAAATACATAACTACATATGAATAATTTATTCAATTGTCTTGTCATAAGTATAGGTTAAAGTAATATAACTTTAAACCAATTTGGGTCAAACTTTTACCTTATAATAATGTTCAATTATGTTTAGGATAGTTTTAAAAGGTTGTACTCATGTTTACCAAAAAAAAAATTGTACTTATTCAGAAAGGGAGAAAAAATTTTGTAATTTGGAACCACTTCACTAAATAGACATTTAGCACTACACATCCATGTACATTTTTCCTTTATTTCTAAATAATTTTATGAATTTGAGTTTGGCTTACCTTGGGTACTTTTTTAACTAGACATGTCATTTTATTTTATATATACAATGGCAAGTGGTAGTGGGTTTTAATCTTCACATTTTATTTAGTTAGTAAGTGATGTGGCAGTCTTTCATTAAAATAAAAGGAGATTCCTTTTTTAAAAAAAGTACTAGAGATAAGTCAAACCCTATAAATTTTATTTAGGGCACGTGCATTAATTTGCTTATTTTTTTTCTTTTTTTCTTTTCTTTCTTGTATGAAAAATTTGTTAGGTATGCGTATCATCACATTGTCTTCAATTCAAACTAGTTTACATCTTTTATATGTTCTATAGTTCCTTATCTTGTCTTTTTTTTTTTTAATAATTTGATAGCTAAAAGAGAGAGAATTTGAACCATGAATATTTTTGTTGGAAACATCATGAAGTGCTAACTAATTGAGCTATTGTGGACACAACAGAGGAGTCGCCACATAATTTTTGCAATGGCCTATGAACCATGGGTATAGCGTCCTTTCGAGGAAGGACCATTGATCTTACTACCAGAGATATAGGTTCAGAGTTTAGGTACATTCTTGGGAAGGTGTTAGGCACCCAAGACCGCTCAACCCTAAGGTTGGCCTCCCATCATTGCGTCTTATGTCTTAACCTTGATAAAATCATGTTCAACACTTGTATTCTAACTCACACACACACTAGCATACATCTAAGCATACAACATGACATCATCATCCCAAAACACATACATATCCATCCATAAAGCATAAGAAACTAAACTCACACATATACAACCCTAGCATTCATCTAACATGGCTTCAAAGCATTAACATAAACCCTAGTGTCAAGATTCATCATATTACATCATAACATACCCTTACATCACCTCATCCTAACATTCATCTAGCATGGCATCACATCATATTCAAGGCAGTAACATGTATAAGAAAAGATCCAAGCAACATGTGATTCATCCAAACATTCACATTCATCTCTAACACCAAAACAAGATGTCACGCCTCGAACCCAAGTAAAAGCTATGCACGTGACAACAGCCACACACTTATAAAGTTTACACCCTACAAGTGTGAAAGGCCTTCCTAACAACTAAAGAATTTATCCTCAAAGAAATTTCATTAATAAATCCAAAAATATTTTCAATAATGCAATTCTCAATGGATCTCCAAAATAATAATCTTCCAACGCCATAAAGAAAATAAACTAAATCTTTGAGACTAAAGTCTGAACAAAAGACAATATTAAACATAAAAGTCCAAATCTTATTCCAATGATTCTTAAATTTCACTCATACGCACATTCCAATAGAAGCCTTGCTACTCTTCTTTATCAGAATCTGAAAGGGGAAAGAGGGCAATAAGTAACCAAAGTCCTAATAAGTTCTATCAAGCAAATAAATATGTAAAATAATAAGTTGAACATAGATCAAATATTTTAATCTTACAAATATATCATAGATGAATTAGAAAAAAAAAAAAATCAATTTTCCATATATCAAGCTATAATTTACAATAGGTTCCAAAAACACATAAACAATTTCAAGGACTTAAAACAGTTCAAATATTCAAACATAATTCATATTATTAACAATCTTTACGACTATTGTCACGCTATATCCCCGTGACTGGGCATCAAATTCAGATGAAACTAGTTATGTGCTAATGTATATCCCCTATTAGCTAGGTCCGGAAACACGATAGGCTCGTGATGCCCCAGATAGAACTAGTTTTAGTACCAATGAATTACCCTCATTGGCTGGGTATCAGAGTACCAATGAATAATCCTCATTGGCTGGGTATCAGAGTCAAAACGTAGTCAAATTGTCTAAAAATCATATATATCAAATCATAGTTCAAACAAAAATATATTTCATTCAAATACATATATAAAATCATATATTTAGTAATCAAATATATTTGTGATAATTTTTTATTCTTTACTTTAAATCAATGTAACTAAAACAATTAAAATAAAATTGTAACAAGTGTAAACAATTTTTAGTAGTTAAAATACGCAAAATAAAACCAATTAGGATAATGTTACTTACTCAGCTAGCTCACCACAAAAGAACTTCTCCCTAACACTTTCTCTAAAATCCTTATATATCACTTAAACAATTTTAAAGCACCATTTACTCAATAATCAAATAATTCAAGAAAAACTTATAACGGTACCCGGCCAGAAGAAAGACTACTAAAAATATCCAATAACTATCCACTGTTATCTTACACCAAAATTCCACCTAATCATAATATTTTTCTTTTATATATATATATATTATTTTTTTCTGCCACAACTAAAGCCCTAGAGATAAGACCATAACTCCTATCCTATTCTATTTTATTTTATCATCTCAAAAACCTACTTTATCAATTATACAATACCATTTTACAGTACACCCAGCATTCCAAATTTTATTTTACCATACTACACACTAAAATAATATAAAATAATATAAAAATATTTATCACTTCTCTCTCTGATCTCTATTTCTCTTACTCTCTCAACCACCCACCACCACCACCGTCTAACTTCTTAGTCACACCACCCACCTCTGCTAAGTAACATAGTTACACCACCCACCCACCTACCTAAAATCCTAGTCTCATCACCCAGCCAAAATCCATAGCAAAATCAAAACTAAAAATTCATAGCAAAATCAAAACCCAAAATTCATAGCAAAATCAAACTTGACCACCAATCTCGCCACCCAGCCAAAATCCATAGCAAAATCAAAATCCAAAATCCATAGCAAAATCACCACCACCACACCAATAATCCAAAATCAGAAAACCACCAATCACCAACAAACCAAACTCCAAAATCCATAACTGAACCCCAACAAACCACCAGATGAGAGTGAGAGAGGGTCATGCTTCATCGGCGGCCCCAGCTTATGCTTCATCAACGGTGGCCAAGCCACCAGGCCCACGCCGCCACAACCCCCTGCCTTTGCCACCGCTGCACCACCTAACCCACGCCCACATCAATCACAAACCCACCACCACCAGGAAACAGAAGGCTCTCTAAAGCTTGAGCTTGCACCGAATTGGTCTCAAAATTTTACCCAAAAAGACACGCATCATTTTGCTGTTCACATCGCTTCTGCCATTTCTGCCACCTAATCGAGCTCCAATGTTTTTGCCTTTGAATCAAGTTTTGCTATTTCAAAACTAGGTTGGGTTGCTATCTAGTGTTTTGTCTCTGAATGTGGTTTTGTTTAGGTTTGATCATTGATGTGTGATGTTGCATTTGGGAGGAGGATGGTGTTTGGGTTGGAAGAGAGGAAAGAGCAGATAAGAAAGAGAGAAGGAAGAGAGAGAAGAGAAGAGAAATAATGAGAGAGAGAAGAGAAATTTTGGGGAATTAAAAAGTATGAGAGATAGTGTATTAAAAAATTATATTTGTTATACCATTCAGCTACAGTACCATCATATATTTACGATGGTACTATAGCACTATGTCAAAAATTTTTACAAGTTTACATGTTTAGCATTCCGGCTGTTGATACCGTATTTTGTCCGCCCTCGATTTGCATGTCAGACCCCGAAAAATCCAAAGATATTATTTTCTCTCCATGGGTCTATGAGAACATCTAGAATGATGTGGTGCAACCCGTTCGAACATCGAAGCGCTCAAAGTGCCTTTTTCAGCCAAAATGACCAAACTGCCCCCAATCAACCTTGGGTTGACCGAAGGTCAAACAAGGTCAAAATCCTCACAAAACAACATTTTTCATAGTTTTACATCAAACCCGAGCTTTTCGGAAACTTTTGGCAACTTTGACCAAATTTGACCTGGAGTTTACTCTAGACGGGCCCCAGAAACTCTAATTATGATTTAGCCATCAGAATGAGTTAAGACCAATTCCATTGCAAAGATAATCAAATTCTCATTCCAACGACTATTCATGGGTCAAAATTGGAGTTAAAACGGTTGAGATATTGAGAAAACCGTGAAAAGCGCGTTAGCACACTTCCCGAGGTCATAACTTTTGATCCAATCGTTGAAATTTTAATTTCATTAGCTTTCTGAAAACTAGACATCCAGAGCTTTCCAAGAACACCAAGATCTCTATAATCTGAGTCTGGGAAGACCTCTAAATGCACATCCGAAATTGGAACCAAAAAGTGCAACAAGACGAATTTGCCGATGTCACGATGGCATCAGCCCGGCGCACCTTGTTGGGCCGCTGGATCAACCCGGCGCACCCTGAAGGTGCATTGTGCCTCAGAAAGCGTGCCAAGGGCTATAAATAGTCCCTGGCACCCTAGATTGGACCAGAACCGAAAAATTGGGTTTTAGGGAGCTATTTGGGCGTTTTTTGGGCATTTTTCCTTTCTTCCCAACACATTTCTCCACCAAAAACACACAAAAAAATACATCAAAGTTTCTTGATACTTCTCTCTTCACCAAAAACACAAGGTATTGATTCTTACCCCTAATATTTCTCTCCTTGGTTTCATACCTTGGAATTGAGGTTTAGGGGTGTGGATGTAGCTTTTTAGCTACAATCCACACCCCTTTCTTTCCAAATCTTTTTCTAGCTTATTTTTGCCTTAATAACATGATTTATTGTTTTCCTTAGCATGTTTTTTGCTTTATCTTGCTCCTTGCATATCCTTAGTTTAGATCCATGTTCTTCCATGCTTGTTTATATGTTATTTGTCTTGATCTACATGCTTTATGCTTTATGCCATGCTTTCTATGCTTAGATATTCTCTTTCCTATGTTTTTGATGTTAGATCCACATGCTTCCATGTCTCATACCATGTGTTTGTGCCTATATCTATCTTTCCCATGTGTTGTTTGGCTAGATCCACATGTTTTCATGCTTGTTTATATGTCTATTTGTCTTGCCTACATGATTTATGCTTTATGCCATATTTTTCTATATTTTGTTTCTCTTTTTGCTCTATATTGATGTTAGGGTTACATGCTCACATGCTTGTATGATGTTGTTTGTTATGCCTTGCTTGGATCTATGTGTTCATGTATGTATTTCCATGCTATATGGTTAGATCATGGTCTTCACATGCTTATATGCTTGGATTCATGTTCTTCCATGTTTATGTGCTAGGCTTGTACATGTTGATGTGTACGTTTTTGTGCCTACTTGTCTTGACCTATGTTTTCACATGCCTATGTGCTTGGATCTATGTTCTCTACATGCTTTATACTATCTTCCATGTGCTTGTGTGCTCCATGCTATGTTTGTGTGCCTAGACCTAGGCTATGTTTGTCATGCCATGTGCTATTGTAGCCCTTTTGTCGCTTTTGTCTCTCTTTCTTGCGTTTTGGCCTATTGGTTCAGACCTGATCTAGATCCTATAGTCTTTGTCATCGTCCATACACCTTGGCCCATATCAAAGGGTTTGGATCATCCTTATTTGCATGTCTATGTTTGCATGTTTCTATGCTTTATGCTTATATTAAACTCTCTAGTTCTAGGCTTTGTCACGCTTGACGCCCATTACGGGTTTGTAGTTATGTGGTTACTGTTAGAATTAGTGCCCTAAAATCCTATTGTATGATGCTATGTATGTTATTATGTATGACATTATGTATGACTTAATGTTGTGATTAATAAAGTTGTTTTGTTATTTTCTAAAATGATGGTAACATGAATATTTGGACATTATCATATAGTACATGAGATGCATAATATGTGATTTATGTGAAAAGTCACAGAAGATATAAATCACAAGTTCTTTGTAAATTCAGAATTTTAGTTCGTAGTCGGTGATGAAATTGGGCGTTTCATCTGCGAAGACTATAACATATCAACTAAGATGATTTGTCTTGATCATGAAAGTGGAGACTTCTAGTTGATATGTTGGTATGTTTTAAGAGTTAAAACATATTGAACTGGACCGCTGTGAGATTTATTATTCTCCTAACGACTGTCAAATGAATAATAAATCTCACGACTTTTATTTACATGAACTCTTAATCCTGAGAGAATAATGGACCTGATTATGAAGTGTAGGTTGTTTTGATATATCAGGAGTGAGATCTAAAGTAACGGTCAAAACCTCAGTATGTTGGGCAGCCACATTTAGTATTGATGGAACATATATTCTCAAGATAAAATTCATAGTCTCTTAACGGAGATACAAAATATTCCCTTGAAATAAGTTTAATGGGTTTGTTATTCAGAATGTTAGGCCTAACTACTTTAGTAAATAGTTACTAAAGTATATATTTATGAAATTAGATTTCATAAATATATAATGAATAACTTAAAGGATAAACCGGGTACTCAAGGATTAAGATGTAGTAATCTACAAAGTGGCAGTCTACATTCATGACTTTATGTTACTACGAATATTTTATGAAGGGGTTGCATGTACAATAAAGTCTTGGGATATAATTTATTAATAAGGCCTAGAGTGCAATTATATTTAGGGGAAATTGCACTTAACCTACCTGTGGTTTGGCTCGTTTTAACAATGCTCACCCGTGGTTTAAAAGTTGTCACTTTACCCACCTGAGGTGGGCTCCGTTAGACCTCTGTTACCCACCTCTGCCCTTTCTGTTAGAAAATCTCATTTACTATATAAGCCAAAATTAGAACGCAATTAAAACCCTAAAAAAGGTCCGAGCTCTCTTCCCTCTCTCTACCTTCGAACCCCTAAAAATCCCTAAACCCATTTCCGCTATATTGATCCCTAAAAAACCCCAAACCCATTTCTCTCTGTACTCCAATTGCCAAAGTGAAATCTGAACATGTCTTTTTCAAGTTATTACTCAGGTTCCAGCCACCATTCATGCTTTGCTGCCAGTTGCCAGCTACGGACTGCTCTGACCTTGAACAATTTTGGGAGAAGGTTTTATAGGTGTAGCTACTATGATGTAGTGAGTAATAGTTGGTTTTCATATTTTTTTCCTTTTTTTATTTTTTTTATTTTTTGGTTTTGTTAGTTTTCTGGTTTTGCTAGCTTTATGAATAACCCTAATTTGATTTTGTTTATAGGATGATGAACCTACTTGTAAATACTTTAGGTGGTTAGATGGCAATACATATAAGCATGGATCTGAAGTTGCACCCATTGTCCTTGCAAGATTCAGTATGTACAAGAATCAAGCAAGAGTTGCAGAGGAAAAGGAAAATGAGGCTATTGATAGGGAAACAACAGCTATTGAGAGGGAAAACAAAGCCAAGCGAAGGGAAGAAAAAGCTAGGATGAGAGAGAGGATAGCTAAAGAGAAGTTACAGAAGTATAAATTTGCACTTGTTGTGTCATAGGGGTTTTTTGCTATTTTTTATGTGTTTTCTAGTAGGATGGGAGAATTTGAAACAAAGCCATTATGTCTGCCTTGAAGGCAAGTTGTTGTAGTTATTGTATAATTTTGGGTACTACCACTGACAAGTGTATTCCATGTATTTGGCACCATGCAATGTTGTTGTTTATTTGAATAGAGTATGCAACTTTATGTAATTTGTTCTTGTTTATGTAATGCTACCTTGTTTATGTAATGCTACCTTGTTTATGTAATGTGTTTTTTATATAATGTGATCTTGTAATTTGAATAGAGCATGCTTCCTTGTTTATGTAATGTGTAATGCTGCCTTGTAATGTGTTCTTTATGTAATGTGATCTTGTACGTTGAATAAAGCATGCTGCCTTGTTTATATAATGTGTAATGTTACCTTGTAATGTGTTCTTGTAATTTGAATAGGGTATGCAATCTGTTCTTGTAATGTGTTCTTGTATTGTACATCAATTGAGTAGGCAAGGACATGTACCCCACAAGATTCTGTTTACATCAATTGAAGAAGCATAAAGAAGTATGTTTTAAAGTAAGACCATTCCATACATATATAATAAGCATTGTTCAAAACAAGTGAACTCCACCTAACATTAATGGCTAAACACTGCCAAATTTCATCTAAGCAAGAGTACCATTCCATACATATATAATAAGCATTGTTCAAAACAAGTGGGCTCCACCTAACATTAATGGCTAAATACTGCCAAATTTCATCTACATAATAGGTGGTTCTGTCCCCACTAAGATTAACAAAATATGCTTTACAGTATAAAGTTCTGCACAATAACAAAAAAACAAAAAAAGTGGTGACATGCCACTATCAGACAAGCACAATAACAAAAAAAGTAAAGTAAAGTTTCTGCTTCCACATTCTCCAATCTTCATTTTCCAAAGACCTTGCCATTGTCCTTGCCTTTGCCCCTGCCTGTAGAGAACATTGCACTAGATGTTTCAGCTCTTAATCCACCTTCTCTCCCATATGAGAATAGATGAGTGCTCCCAACTACCGTTGGTGGTACCAACCCCCTTCGAGGCTGCAAAATACATAGAAACTCTATATCAAGATCTGATCCAGTGTTTTATGTAAATATAAAGGGTGGTGTTTGTGTTTGTGTATATATATTCCTGAGATAGAGGTTTTCTTGTGTCCCATGTTTCCTTAGGAGTATGAGAGGGTTGGCTGCATGAGAACCATTGAGCTGTAGGTGCTTTACTTGGTGATAGTCTGCTTGAAGCTGAAGCAGATGTTTCAATTGGCTGCCTTAGTGGCTGCCAATGTGGCTGGTTGACTGGTTGACTTGCTTGATGGGTGGTTGGCTTTCTTGTTGAATGACTAGCTACCCCACTTGTTGGTTGACTAGTTGTCTGCTTGGCCTTCTTGTTTACTAGTCCAGGTGGATGCCTTGCTTGTTGGTTGGTTGCCTTGTTTGCAGATCTAGGTGGCTGCCTTGCTTGAATGGTGGTTGCCTGGTTGGCCTTCTTGTTTGCTAATCTTGTTGACTGCCTTACTTGCTCATTGGTTGCCTAGTTAGCTGCCTGGGTGGTTGGTTGCCTTGTAAACCTCATTGGTGGTTGCCTAGATGGCTGGCTGGCTGGCTGGCTGGTTGGTTGTCTGGCTGGCTGGCTGGCTGGCTGGCTGGTTGGTTGGCTAGCTGGCTGGCTGGCTGGCTGGTTGGCTGGCTGTTTGCTTGCCTGCCTTGCTGGTTGGCTACCTGGTTGGAAAACCAGGGTGGCTGCCTTGCAAACCTCCTTGGTGGTTGCCTAGGTGGCTGACTGGCTGGCTGGTTGGTTGCTTGTTCCTTGTCCCTTTTGTCCCTACAAACAGAATTTCCTTGCATCAGAAATAGATTTATAATATAATTGTCATAGTGAACACATTCTTACTTTACTTACAAATTTTTTTTGCCTCTCAAGTCTCTGCCTCCTTTGCCATGGTGTCTCACCAGTTATTCCAGCCTTACACCTCCTTGAATTATGCCCCTCCTGATGGCAAAACCCACATTTTATAGGTCTATATGACCTAGAAACTTTGTATGGGTTGTTTAACTCATCTGCATCTTTCTTCCTTTTCATTGGTGGCCTGCCTGGAGGCTTGTACACAATTGGAGCAACAGGGGCAGGAAGGTTGTTTCAACCCATTCATCTTGGCCAGGCAGTGGAGTAATCATCTCCTTATATGCAGCCACATAGGCATCATTTCTAAAGCATGCATGCACATAATCCTCAGGCCTCTCCAGGTTCTTATAGATTGCTGCAACACCATGTTTACATGGGATTCCTGTCAAATCCCAAACTCTACAAGTACAACACTTTCTTGTAAGGTTAACCACATGCCTCTCATACTCATTATCAACCTCATATATATAGCAACCTGATGGAATAGCAGAAAATGACTTAGAATCAACTTTCAACTGCTCAAGCTTCTGCACTATGTTTGGACATATGTCACTAGTGAATTTTTCAATCTCAGACATCTTACTGTACATTCTAGTCATCAACCTAACCCTAATCCACTCTAGCATGGCAATGATAGGCTTATCCCTAGTTTCTAGTATCATAGAATTAAATGACTCACTAAGATTATTCACATAACAATTAGAGATGGCCCTTGGAGTGAAATGTGACTTGGTCCATTGGGTTGGTTGGATGTCTGCTAGATACTTCCATGCTTCTTTGTCCAATTCCTTCATACCTTGCATTCTCTTCTCAAACTCCCTAACTGTTGTTGCTGCAGCACACCTCCATAATGCAGCCTTCAATTCTAAACCCTTGAAGTTTAATTTAAAGTTATTGTAAATATGCTTCACACAAAATCTACGTTCAACTGTTGGAAACAACATCTCCATGGCAGGTATCAATCTTTGGTTATCATAAATACAATAAAAAAACATCCAAAGAACAAAGATGAACACCATCTGCCTAAGAATAAAAACAAAACTTTCAAAAAACATAAATGTAATGACAGTCTCAAAAAGCAAGAATCCAAGAATAAAAAAACAGAAATGTATTACCTTCTGCCTATCTGAAATGAACACCAGATTCAGCTCATCTGGCCTCCCAATATCATCTGCAAATGTTTGTAAAAACCACACCCAAGAATCCTTGTTTTCTTGCTTAACTACACCTAATGCAACAGGGAAAATATTGTCATTCCCATCCCTTGCAGTTGCTGATAATATATGTCCACCAAACTTGCCCTTCAGGTGGCAACCATCTAATCCTACAAGTGGCCTGCACCCCCCCAAGAATCCAACTTTCTGTGCATTGAATCTCACATACATCCTCTTGAACTTGGGTTGTGTGTTAAGCTCAGTAATCTCAGTTTGTAGAATCACCTTACTCCCCACATCAGTTACTCTTATCATCTCTGCATAGTCCCTTAGCTTCCCATACTACAACCTCTTATCACCTAGTATGAACTCTCTAGCTTTCCTCTTAGCTCTGTACACTTGATTTATGCTCAAGTCCACAGACACATCCTGCATAACTCGATGCTTCACACCAAAAATTGTCCAATTAGGGTTTTTGTTGAAATCATCCAAGTATTTCCTAGCCACATATGTAGAAGTGACCTGGCTATGCTTGAATGTCCTCCCACATGTACAAGTTGGAACCATGGTCTTTATTTGGAAGGTTAACCCCCCTGTAATCTATGATGCATATACCCTCCAACCACATTCATACTTGCAATGGACAAAAACTTTGGTCTTCTCATTAAGCTTGAACTTAATGTCCACAGGCTTTTTCACTGCATATTCCCTCAAGGCAGCCCTAAACACCTTCCCATTTGGGAACTTCATACCCTTGCATAACTCTGGGTTACTCATGCCAGCCTTCTCATTAAACTCTGGACATCTCACCCTTTCATCCTCATCCTCTGAACTGTTTATGCTCCTAGTGTCATCATCATTAAGAGCTTTTTCAGCCTAATCATTATTATCACCAGCTTGATCACTGGCGACAGCTTCATCACTGGCAGCAGCTTCTGGTCTCTTCCCATTATCTGTGACTGACTCTCTCACACCATCTCCATCATTTACATTTTCAGTATCTCTTTCATGCTCTCTCATATTGGGCACCTCATTGTTCTGAGCACCAAATATGTCATCAGGATAATCTGGTCCTTCATACCCTTCCTCTAGCCAATCAGGTTCATCCACATGAACAGCTTGATCATTACCAACGGTTTGTCCATGGGTAGCATGGTCATCCACATGCACAGCTCCACCAACACTGCCATCCCTTAAACCCTCAACAGGTTCTTCACTAACATCATTTTGGTCTACCACAGATGATCTAACAGTATTGGTCACCTCCTCACAATTAGTATCATTATCAGGTTGATCAGGTTCATCATTCATTTCCCATGACTGGTCTACTGCAACTGGTTGATCAAGTTCTTCAATAGCAATTGGTTCAATTTCAGGTTCTACATAAAGTGTGATTTCATTTGTTGGCTATTCAGCATGTAGTTCACATATGTAGGTCACATCATCATCTGAAGTAAATAACCTTAACCCTTGCTCTAAGTCACCACCAGGTATTAAATAATAAATCCTATTATTAATGGGTCCCCCAACCTCAGCACAAATGTCTTGTATCTCAAAATGACTTAGTAGATCTAGATCAACATTAGCCATTGTAGATACTTCACCACCTACATACTCTAAACCAGGGTTCCACTCAAAATTCCCACTATGGTGAATGGTAAAATCAAAACGAATTTCAGCAGCCATCTGCAGGAGTTAAAACACATGCACAAACAACAGTAATTAAATACATAACCAACACACGCATAGAGAGCACCAATGACAAAAGCAAAATAATTTCAGTTGCACAATAAACACCAGGTAACGTGGGGTCAGAGACAAGGAACACAACCAACCAAACAATTTGTTTCCATGGGACCATAGACAACCTAAATATTCCTAGGGACCACAGTCATCAATGTCAACTATAAAAGAACAAAACCTAAACAATGGTAAACCACTAATTTTATGACAGAAAAACTTTAATCTGAATTATCTTCATTAATCGTTACACATTGAAAAAGAATAAACACAACAATGGTAAACCCTAGAAACTCATTTCATACCTGATATAGAGGAAAACCCAAGCTTCAGCTTCAGCACACCTCCTCCTTGCTTGCAAGTGTTCGGGAATTAAGTTTTGACAATCAAAGTAAAGAGAGAAAGGGATTATGAGTTTAGGGATTTTTGGGGGTTCGAAGGTAAAGGGAGGGAGGAGAGCTCGGTCCTTTTTTAGGGTTGTAATTGCGTTCTAATTTTGGCTTATATAGTAAATGAGATTTTCTAACGGAAAGGGCAGAGGTGGGTAACGGCGGTCTAACGGAGCCCACCTCAGGTGGGTTAAGTGACAACTTTTAAACCATGGGTGGGTATTGTTAAAACGGGCCAAACCACAGATGGATTAAGTGCAATTTTCCCTTATATTTATATAGTGATATTAAATATAATTAATGGTAACTTTGGACTTGTCAAGAGTTGACAGAAAAGCTCAAGGCCCGTTGGAGCTAGTGTCTTATTTGTTCCCTTTTGGTTCCACTCCAAGCCATATATTAAAGTCCAATTGGAAAGGCCCAAAATGCTAGCCCAATTAGATAATCAGTTATATGGAGAGAAACATACAAAATTAGTATGAACATGAAATGGTTTGTATGTAAGGGTTGAAAACTCTTTTCATTCTCCCTAGAACAAATTCATAGAAACTGATTGAGAGACCACACTTCTTGGGCACAAGTGAAATTAGAGTGAAGATTAAAAGTGTTATCAAGAACTTCTGATCTTTGGTTTTGAAATTCACCACACCAAGGTACACTCTCTTATTCTTGAATTCTGAAATTTACATAGTACATGTTATCAATTGCGAATGAAGTAGATCCGTAAATTTTCCGCTGCGTATGTTTTGTATGCGATGCAAACATGTATTTTTCCTTCAGTTACATCCAACGCCCATGAAGCCTTATTTGGATGTAACCATTTGGGATGCATCACCATGATACCGGTTGCTTCGTGCCTACCTTTCCCCTTTTCTGCTTCGTGCAATGACATGCTTACCATGTTTATTTGTGCCACTCGTTGGCCTTCTATGCATCTTTACACGCTTGCTCACATGTCCATGCATGAGTCTTGCTTGCTAGTATGTCGTCCATACTTCAACACAATGAAGCTATGGACATCCGATCTAAACCTACATTTGTCCCTCGTGGACACCACCTTCTGTTTGCCTTCTTGCTTTCTTGTTTGTTTGTTTATCTTTGCTTGTCATGTCTCCCACCACATGCTATGCTTGCCATATCTATCTTGCTTGTTTGCTTTTGCACCCTTTTGCGCATTATCTACGCATCTCTTTCTTTCCATTGCTTGTCTATTGGTTTTCTTGCTCTTGCCTTTGCATGTACACACATGGAGCGAGGACGCATGGAACTAGGGCACGGTCTCCCAAGCGCAAGCAAAAATGGTGAAGACGCAAGCATGTAGACATAAGCCAAGTAGCAATGTTCAGTAGTTTTAGGGGTCTAGCCTCTCCTATTTGGTTATGTACTCTTTTAAACCCCCTTCCTTCCTCCCTCCTTTCTCTATTAGATGAGTTGTATTAGGTATATCATGCCGTGTACCATTCGTCCTCATCTCTAGTGTATGGCGACCCCTGTTTACTTTCCTGCACCTATATTTTGGGTCATACTCTAGGGATGTAGGCATTTACTTTCTTACTCTGTGTGCTTGCATTGTGCATGATGTATGTATATATATATACTTGCTCGCCCCTTCCGGTGTGATTGTCACAGTCCATGTCACCTAAGGCAAAGCAATGCCTAATTTCCGCTGCAAAAGTGAGGTGACATGTCGCCGGATTTTTGCCATAGAAATCTTGTACTTTGCCCGAATGCCTTAGGAAAGCATAGATTTGAATCACACCCATTCAAAAGCCAAACCTCAAAGCCCCCATGCATGCAAAGCCCCGAAAGCCAATGCCAAAATCATGTTTTTACTGCAAATCTCCGAAAATTAAGGTTTTATCAAAATAAAGGACTGTCCTTGGACAGGCGTTGTGGGGTGCCTAACACCGTCCCCACACTTAACCAAACTTCCGACCTCAAGGATCAAAATTTTTTTGCCATCCACATTAGATTAGGAAAAATGCCATTTTTCTTAACCTAGGATTGGTAATAAAATCAACTAGAAATAAGTGACCAATCACACCTTAGAAAACCCAATGATTGGTGGCGACTTCACTTATCTTTTGTAATTCCCTTAAAATTTGGCCAAGATTCCTGCCACACCTTCAAAGGTAGACAAATACCCTCCTCCACTGAGAAAGAGAG
Source organism: Notholithocarpus densiflorus (assembly GCA_030021035.2). NCBI lineage: Eukaryota > Viridiplantae > Streptophyta > Magnoliopsida > Fagales > Fagaceae > Notholithocarpus > Notholithocarpus densiflorus. The sequence goes on from JARYZH020000006.1 coordinate 9,992,098, forward strand.
CACCCGAATCTCCGCGCAAACAACCGCACAATCATCGAGAGGGGCCTCCAATGGGCCCCACGCGTGCGGAAGCGTTGCCACGGAGGGTGGTCAAACAAAGGCCCTGACAGTTTTCCGTCTCGAGGCCAGGCGTTGACACTTGTTGCTGAGCTACTTTGGGCCTCACATGCTAAATTTTCCTTACATTTGGCATATACCATACCAATTGTGAATGCTCTTACTATGTAGGCACGTGGGCCATCTTCAAGTACGTGTGTTCCTTTTTTTCCTTTCTTTTTTTTTTTAACAATTGACTCTATGTCAGACCTCAAAGCATGCCTAGACTACTAGGCTTCTGTATTCCCCCAATACCACCTCGGGTTCTGCTATATATCTTAAGAAGTCCACATCAAATACTATTTATCAAAGAAAAACTGTGCAGAAACCTGACCATTAAGCCTAAAAGTTTGCAGCCTCTATCTACGCTTAACGCAACAAAACCATAGAAAAAGATTAAATCATTGAACCTAGAAAAATCTGCAGGTACATCGTCAAGTTTATCGAAAAATAGATCTAACTTTTCTTCGTTTGCATTATTAAAACTCTTGAATATTTAAATAGTTTCACTACTGGCCAAAATACCCACATAAAAAAAAAAATAAAAAATAAAAACTCTAATTCCAATTAAAGCTTAGATTTGACAAGAAAAAGATTCTTACGCTTTTACCTCAATTGTGTAGTCAAACCTTCTCTACTTAAGTATTTTGGGTAGTCTCCTCTCTCAAAATATTTGTCATCATACGTTGACTTAAATTAACTTATATATAGCTAGGGTTTCAACCTTATTTTCTAAAAACCCCCTTAGTAAAATTAATTATAAAATTGACCCCATAAACAAATTTACTTAAATACCCCTCCTTTTAAATCTTTTTTTTCCAGATATTACACAAGATCATATAAAAAATGCATGAACATTTCCAATGCCTGACTTACCTTTTACTTACCTTGCAGTAACTCAATACCTATGGCATTTATGCATGAGCATGAGAATGCATGTTCATGTCATCAAAACAAGGAAAATACTAAACAAACCCTAACTCTAGCATGTGATAGCAAACCAAGCAATTAAACATGTGAAACATGGGTATTGAAAGCATAAAAGCATTGGGAAGAGAAGCTAAACAAACAAACATGTGAAAGCAGAAGCAAAACAAAAGAGAAAACAAAAATTAGGGTTTCTAGGTAGCGGCTTGCGCACATAAGAACAAGCCTGCGTGCGCATGCAAAATTATGCGTACGCAGGTTCTTGTCCAGAAACCCTAAAAACACCAAAAACAGGGCAGAACCTCAAAACTAGAATTCTAACAACCTAACATGCATTTTAAACATACAAACGTATAAACCTAAACTAGATAAACATGTTGAAGCATATTAAAACAAGAAAACAAAACAAACAGAAAGATTTAAAGACAAAAAATGAAAGAAAGGAAAAGAAAAGTTTAGAGTTGATACCTGAAAGAAAAGCTCTTTAAGCTTGATTTTTTACCGTTTCCCTTAGTCAAATCTATTCACAATTCAATAAAAAGTAATTAGAAATGTTAAACTAAAAAGATTGGGGCCAGAAAAGGTCCTAATCAAACAAAATTGGCTTAAGGGTGTTTTGTGAAAAACTCCCTCTTGATTCACTATTTTCTAGTGAATCTTGTATTTTTCCCGTGAAATTTCTGTGTCTTTGAAAATATATCATGTAAGGCTTTTTATTGTGGAAAAAATGGAGTTTGGAACGGCTCCTTGACGATGTGGCATTCATTCCAAATCTCAACCATTATTGAAGAAAACTTGCATTTTTTATGTCTCTGAAACCTTAGCCGCGTACGCAGGAGCATGCCTGCGTACGCATGCTTTGGCCCATGTACGTAGGCTGCTGCCCATGTACGTGGGCCAAAGGCTAATTTGATCATTTTATTTCCAAAAATAAATTTTTACTCATTTAAAAGGTTATATCTTCCATTCCCACACTCCTTAAGTCAATTTGATATCTGATTGAGTTTTAAACTGGCCTTAGCCCTTAGAGTTTGGGCATTATTGGGGAATGGGGGCCCAAGTCGTAAGGGGTACAAAATGCGATGTCTACAGATGCCCCTCTTTTGATTCATAAGCTTCGCTGATGAAATCAAAAGAATAAGAGACAAAACATTTTGTTTCGACGTACGGCTCAGGCCCAACCCACGCACATAACACACATCACGCATACATAGGGCGGGGTGCAACTCTGGAGAGTTGCGTGGGATTCGTATGTTTGAAGTCCCACCTTTGTTGCTCGGAAAACAAGTAATGACAGGTTCATTATCCTAGAACCTGTTTTGCCACTTGCAAGCAAATGGCGAGTGACTCACTATCCTTGAGTCACTTAAAAAGAAAAAAGAAAAACAAATAAGGGCGCTCTTCAAGCTAACCCAACAAATAACAAAAGGATACAATCTCTGTGGTGTCCATCCGGGGCTCTTGCCTCAAACTTCTATGAGTGACTCGCTCCTCTTGTCTTCTTCATTTCTTTCTCTACCTTTTCTGGTAAGGCTCTTGCCTCGGGTTGACTTTGGTCTCTTTCTTTATTTCTATCTCTACCTTTTTCTACCGTGCCTGCATGTTCAATTCTCAGAGGATATATGCACGAGTAGTCTTGATTGTTGGATCCACTAGATGGTGAAAACTCGCTGAGGAGTAGTAGAAATGGACTCGCTGAGGAGTAGTGTAACTTTTGTAGATGTGTGATCCACTAGAAAAGAATCTTCTCTTCCTTCATGGTATGCTGAGGATTTTGAGAAAGAATCTTTTGCTTCCTCGTGAGGATACTTTAGGTGTACTTGGTTCATTGGGGAAGAATCTTCTGCTTCCTCACTTGGGATTGTTTAAATATGCTTGGGTCCATCGGGGAAGAATCTTCTGCCTTCTCCATGGGGATGATGTTCAAGATATGCTTGATCCACTGGGGGAAGAATCTTCTACTTCTTTAATGGGGATAATGTTCTTGAATTTATGTGATTTGCTGGAAATGGTTTTGGGATGTACATGCTTCATTGGGGGAAGAGTCTTCTACTTCCTTTATTGCTCACTGGGAGGTCCTTGGTGACTTTGTGCCTAATTAGGGCAATCTTGAGATGTTTTTCTTTTTTTGAAATTTTTTTTTACGGTTCATGACTAAACTACATGTAGTTTAGTGGTGAGGCCTAAACTACATGTAGTTTAGCCATCAGGTGTGTTCCCGCCTCTCTATTTTCCCAACAGTTACCAACCGTTTCTTTTTCTTCTTCATTCTCTTCATCTCCCTCATCTCTTCATATTATTCATAACTCTTCAACTTCCCCTTTTGTTTCTATAAAAACTTCCCTCTTCTCTCTTTTCCTCACATCATCTGATTCTCTCATTCTCTCAAAACTCTCATTTTCTCTCTAAACTTGCTTCATCTCCTTCAATGGCACCCAAAGCCAAGAAGACTTCCTACGTCCTTTCCCCCGATGCATTTCTCCTCACCCGCTAGAATGGAGCAGTGAGATTGACGAAGCCTCTTTCATTGACATACCGGCCAGAGAATCACATATCTATGGCTAAATCTGTAAGTTTTTCAAACTTTTCTCATTTTCAAGTTTCTCTTTGATCTTCCATTTTGATGTGTTTTGGGCCATGTAAATGCTTGGGTTTTGTTGTGGGATGGGTTTAGATGAAAACCTGACACATTAGGAGGGGTAGGAACATGTTAAGGATTGATTTTGGATGACATATGCTTAAAAATGTCGAAGGACGCTTTCTGTTTGTGCTTCTGTGCGCGTGGGCTTGAGCCTGCGTATGTAGCTTGGAATTATGCGTACGCAGCTTTGTTCTTGCGTATGCAGGTCTGTTCTTGAGGCTCTGCGTACGTGGGTTCTGGCCTGTGTAAGCTGGGTCCTGTCTGCCTATGTGGGTCTTGACTCGCGTATGTGAAACGCCTGGCAAAGGCCTTACTCTACCTATTTCACTTCTTTTTCCATTGTTTCACTTCTATATGCGATCCTAATGCCTTTTTTTGTCATTTTTGCACTTGAACATCATCACATCCTTCTTTTCATCTTTATTCTTGCATCAAAAACATCATTTTTCATCATTTTTACTTGAATCAAGAATCTAATGTTATCTTCTTCTTTTGCAGTCCTCATCCCTTTATGCTGGTAGGGGAAGCACCAACAAAGTGGTGGAATGGTACAACCTTCTTGTTCCCAAAACTAGGGCTTACATCTGGGAAGCGAGCTTTGAACCTATCCTTAGCCTTCTATCGGAAAGGTCCGTAAATGCTACTTTGGTGCAATGCCTCATCGAGAGGTTGTGGGATGCTACTTATACCTTCCATATTGCTGAGCGGGAGATAACGGTGACTCCCTATAACTTCCACTGCATAACCGACCTTAGCTTCGAAGGGGCCATCATTAATTTGGACGGCGTGTCGGGCATCCAGCTGGGTCTTGACATGTTGGGGAGGAAGTACTCCACCGAGACCATCTGTTACTTTGAGTTGGTGTCGGATTACATGCTTCTCCCACAAAGGACTACGGAGGAGCGCATCCGGATGGTTAGGGCTTTTCTTCTACATTTGTTGGAAGCTTATCTCTTCACCAATGGTGGGCAAATGGTGTCCTTAAGGTGGTTGACCCTTTTTCAAGACTTTGTAGATGCACGGAGGGCCAACTGGGGGTAGGCATGTCTTGCCTATCTTTACTCTAGCCTTGACACTCTTAGTCGGGGCACCTTGAGGCAGCTTGTGAGGCCTTGGAAGCTCCTTAAGGCTAGTTCTCTTTCCATCTCTTGTAATTTCATTTATAGCTTGTAGTCTTGCAAACTGTATCATCTTACAAACTATCATCTTGCAAACTGTATCATTTTGTATCTAACTTGTGGCTTATGCTTTCTTTTGCAGCGGTAGATTGTTAGGTATGGCCTCATAACTCCTGGCACCGATCTAAATTTGAGGGAATTCCTTCGAGTGAGGGCTCACCTTGTCGGGTTAATTTCGGATGAGGTAAGTTTAAGAGTTCCAATTTACATGCTTTTTTATGCATTTCCCTTAGGATAGTCTTCTTCTAACCTTGTATCATTATAAGTCAATTGGACTCCATGGGCTGGCCAGCCTGTTCCTGCTTCTCCGGATTGGGAAGATGCTGCCATCATTGCTTCAAAGATTACCTGGCCCTTTGAAGGAGCGGGCTTAAGGGAACTCTACTTGGCGAAGAGGGTGCGGTGTCAACTGGTGGGTAAAGATGACCCACAAATTCCAATGGATCCTCCGAAGTTCATGCTTGCCCCACACTCTATGACCGATGCTAAGTATAACTTATGGGGGAATGGCGTTCCCAAGGCCGGGCGACTCCTCGATGGATTGGACTATGAAGAATTCAACATCACCCACCTCGTGCCTTCCTTTACTGCTCAGGTATATGCTCAATCTTTTCTTCTTCTTTTTCTTTTCCTTTATCTTGTTTGTCATGGCTTCTAATGGTGGAAAACTTGTAGCAGGAGGAGCCTGCTGCCAGTGAGCTAATTGATCCTCCATATCTCCCTTGGACGGTCTATGCTTACAGCCCAAATGACTTTCTTGAGAGCACGCCGTGCCCCATAATCCCAATGTTATGGGCTACCATTTTCCTCCAAACACCAGGGCGCTAAGTTTTTCTTTCCCTTTGTTCTTTTTTCTTCTTACTGTCTTTCCTTTTTTCCGGTCACTAACCATTTCTTTCTTCTAACTACAGCTTACCATCTAAAAGCATGAGGAGTTGGTATGGTTGGTCGGGAATCTCAAGCTGGAGTTGACCAACTATTCAAGGAGCTTGTACGATCTTAGAGGGCAGCCCACCTGGGCAGTGGTAGTGATGATGATGGTGATGAGAAGGATTCGGAGGCGACTCCTAGCTACCAGCCAAGGAAAAGGTGATACCATTGATTACCTGCGGTCAAGACATACAACACACGTATTTCTTTCTTTTTGCTGCTTTTATTGTTTTTTGTTTCTTTTAGCAAACATTTGAAATCAGTTTGAGGCAAAGGGTTGTACTTAAGAACATCTTTTTACATTTATACTTTTAATTAGGACTAGTACTTAATTTACAAGATATATGGTTAATTGTATGTTTCCATACAATGTTGCTTCTTTGATGCTTGAAATCTTGTGCTTGAAATATGCCATGAATGATCCTTTAGGTCGTAGGAACCCTAGGGATGCCATGGAGTGGAAAAAATCATGCTTAAAACAAGGGAGAATGAGCTTCTACCAAGCGTTGTGCGTACGTGGGGATGGGCCTGCGTACACAGCTTTGACTTCGCATACGCAGGGTTGTCCTTGCATACGTGGGCCGTGAATCAGAGGAAACCCTAACCGCCCTAATTAAGTATAAAAGTAGCTGTTTGGATCCCAAAACCCTCAGCACCATATTTTCAACTCAAAGAGCACTTTTCTAAGATCCCCCAATGGCAGAAAATTCTCTACTCGATGTCTTGGCTTGAATTAGGAGGCTTGGTCTTGATTTCAAGGATTCCATCGCCCCCTATGGTCTTTTTTGTGTCTTTCCATACTCAAATAAGGGTGGATGAGCCTCTTCTTCGTGCTGCTGCCAACTATTGGGTCCCTACTTAGCATGTTTTCCACTTCAATGGAGTAGAACTATGCCCCACTATCGAAGAATTTGGTGCCATCATGGGTGAACCGGAGATTGATCATCTCGTCTTCCTTACCATAGGTAGGGATTTCCCCTCTTTACTGTAAGTTGTGTTAGGCATCCTTGCTACGCCAAATAGGTGGTACGTCTTTAACAAACTCAACCTTAGCTTGGTTTTTGCACACTTTTCCAACTTGGCTATTCCCGTAGATGAGAGGCCATGTTCATGCTTTCTTTGTGCCTTTTGCTTATGTGCTCTTGCAAGGTACTTCTTGGTCCAAAGGTCATATTGTATGGACCTCCAGATGTGCATGGTGGTTTATGAGCTAAAGAGAGGTAACCTGGTGGGCTTGATCTTGGCGGAAACCCTCAATGGTTTAGATGTCTTTCTTAGGAAGGAAGCAAGCTTTTTTGCGGGGAGTCCTCTTCTTCTTCAGGCATAATCCCTAACTTTTGCCTAGGTTCTCAACCTAGCGGGATTCCTCTAATTTTGCATGGATTGTCTTTCGGTTTTCAACCCATCGAGGCACCTTATACCGTCTTTCATTATTATTATTATTTTTTTTTTCACTCATGCTCTCTCTTCTTCTTTTTTGCTTTTCTCTCTCTTCTTCTTTTTTGTGCTTTCCTTTTTTTTTCTTTTTTCTTTTTTCTTTTTTTTTTTCTTTTTTTTTTCTAGATATGGCTACAAAAGAGGCTTTGGTTTCTTCAACCCCCTACCGTACCCCCACAGCACATACCTCCCTAAGCATTTTGGGGACCGTCGGCTTCATCAAAATGACATGAGTTTTGAGGCATACATTGAGCTTATGGGTCACATTAAGGAAACCAACATTCAATGGGTCGTGGAGTGGTGGCACATTTCAAGCATGGTTCACTAGATCACCTTGGCTTCATCTTTCCTCTTGGTTCAAAAGTCTCACCTTTAAGCACCTTTAGGACCAAGTCCCCTTTTTTAAGGTTTCTTGGTTTCACTTTATTGTTGAATGCTCTAGCAACCCTTTTTTGGTACCCTTGTGCATGATATTGTGCCCTAGCCATTTTCTCATCTATCAAGGCCAATTGTTCATATCTCGCCTTAGCTCAATCCTCTTCTAGGACCTTGGTTTCCACCAATACCCTTAAAGATTGTATCTCCACCTCAATAGGAAGCACCGCCTCACTACCATAAACCAAAGAGTAAGGTGTTGCCCCAGTCGACACACGGATAGAAGTTCTATAACCCCATAAGGCAAACGGAAGCTTCTCGGCCCAATCTTTGTATATCACTACCATCTTGGCTAAGATGTTCTTCACATTCTTATTAGCTGCTTCTACGGCCCCATTAGCTTGTGGTCGATATGGTGAAGACTTGAGATGCTCAATGCTATATTCTTCCATGACTCTCCGAACTTCACCCTCAAAGTGAGAACCGTTATCAGAGATGATCTCTTAGGGCACCCCAAATTGACATATGATGTTGTTTTCTAAGAATCGATCCATATGCTTAGCCTTTAATACGGAGTAGGAAGCTACTTCCACCCACTTGGTGAAATAGTTAATTGCCACTAGGATGTATTCATGCCCATTTGAAGCCTTAGGAGCTATCCTTCCGATCACATCTATGCCCCAAACCAAGAATGATTATAGAGAAGTCATGCTATACAACTCACTAGGTGGTGCATGGTTCAAGTTGGCTTGTGTCTGACAATCATGGCAACTCTTCACATAGTCTACGCAGTCAGTCTCCATCATATTTCAATAGTACCCCATCATTTGGATTTTCTTGGCTAACATTCTCCCATTCATATGAGGGTCACAAATCCCTTGATGAACTTCTTCCATTACCTTCTCGGATTCTTCCTTCTTCAAGCAACGAAGGTGTATACCATCGTAGGACCTTTTATAGAGTTGTCCTCTACACAGGATGTATTGTATTGTCATCATCCTAATGGAACGACGTTCTCTCTTGTCGGCACCATTCGGATATGCCTCTAGTTCCAAGAACTTTACGATGTCATAGTAACACGAAACTTCCTCATCCTCTATGGTCCTTACTGAAGCTTCGGTCTTCCCTTTGTGCACTTCCTCATAACTTTACTCAATCTCCAAGGGTCATGTCCATACTCCCTCGGGTATTTCAACCATGGAGGCTAAGGTAGCTAAGGCATCCGCAAATTGATTTTGAGCTCTAGGGATGATTGTGTACTCAATCTTGTCAAAGGTCTTGGTCAAGTCCTCCAAGTATTGTTGATAAGGCTTCAAATGTTCCTCTTTCACCATCCACAACTTTTGTGCTTGGGCTATAACCAAAGTTAAATCTCCAAAGACTTCGGCCTCCTTTACCCTCAATTCTCGAAGAGCTTCCATTCCAGCAATACAAGCCTCATATTCAGCCATGTTATTGTGAGAGACCGCGCCCCCGGCTCGTTTTTTTAGGATGTTGGGCCAAACTCACGTGAATGGGTGGAGTCGTGTTATTGCCTCTCAAAATGGAGGTTCAACTAGTTATATTTTCCCCTTTAGATTAAGGGTTTTACAATGAAGTCGCTACTTATTTAATTATTGGAATAAATAAGAAAACCAAAATTGAAAAATTCCTCATTTTATTAATTTACAATTGAATTTACATTGATCATAGGAAAATTTCATGGCTTTGGTCCTATATACAATCTAAGATAAAGTACATAGCTTTGTTTCCTAGTTACAATTTAGAAATTGAAAATTACATGGATAAGCATTTGATCTACTAACCCTTGATCTAAATTCGGAGGCTATGTTACAAGGTGGAAAGGTGTTAGGCACCCACCTTGCACGGTGAAACGAATCTTTTAGACTACAGTGGCCAACATTCATATCACATCATCCAATATGTTATCCATCAATTTGCATGTTGAATTCATTGTGTGTGCATGTGATAAACCCTAATTCCATTTATTAAGCATTTCATTTAGATTGAAAAATAAATTCTAGTGAATGTGTGTAGATGGTGATATCCTAGATTTAAGGATTTGAAAGAATTATTAAAAAAAAATGTTTTTCATATTTTTGATGTGGATTTAAGATTAAAATTAGTGTTATGCATGAACATGTGATGAACAACCAAGAACATGTGAAGAATATATAAGAACAATTAAGAACATTCAAACATATTCAAAGGAATTTAAATGATTACTATCATGATTTAATCTTAAACTCTCATCATGGCAAAAAAAAAAAAAAAAAAACAATTAGGGAAAAGGATTATACCTTCATGCAAGATCCATATAGTGGAAGAGGAGACTCTTGAGGGAGGTCCTAAGGGTGGAGGAAAATAAGAGTTAGGAGAGGAAGAGTGAGTCTCACTCAATACCTTGAGTCTCAAGAAGATCAAGATATGACAAGACTACTCAATTTCACTAGAATTCAAGAGAGGAGAAGAGAGAGGTTTTTTTTTTTTTTGTGTGCTTTGGAATGGAGGAGATGAGGGGTTTATATAGTAGTGGTTGAGGAAATATGAATGGAAGGCCATTTAATGAGGGTTAACAAAGAATCATAAACTTAGACCTCATTTTAGCCTTTGGGGAAATTTGGTGCATTAAATGTAGAGATTGGTGGGAGTGAGGAGCAAGCAAAATTCGGTTTTCCCGTAGCTACTGTAACAGTCTGTAGAGTCAACTTCAAAAAATCACATCTTACTCAATTTTGATCAGAATTGTCTTGTTCTTGTATTCAAATTGAAGCCCCGGATGTCTAGTTTCTGGAAAAATTAACCTCATTCACAGATTCAAAATATTCTGAGAGATATCAATGAAATGATGAGCAGAGGTCATTTGTTTGAAAATAATTTCAGCACAATTAGCATTAATAGGTCCCAAATTAGTTTCTAATTAACATTAATAGGCTTCAATCACTTCCATTTCAGACCTAATTAGTTCCAAATTTACCCTAATTAAAAGATAATTGCACAAATTACTCATTGAATGAATAATGTTTAACTATCTAGTTAATTAGGTGTATGTAACCCTACCAAAAAATGTAGTCCTAACCAATCAAATTATGACACATCTCAAATTGATTATACTTATAACCAATTGAAATCAATTGTTCATAATCACATATAGTCGGACTCAATTTGTGATAGTTCATCTCAGCCATTAAAACTTGATTTGATGATAACTTTCAATCTGGTGGTCCAATTAAGGCTTATGACCAATCGATTTAATCGTTATAACATCAAGATCCTTTTGGTGAAATGAGATTAAAGATTTAATGACCAGAATCAAGATGCATATTTCCAAAGCAAAATTACCATTTTACCTTTTAGGTGAGGTTAAATGCGAGTTGCAAAATGAGGTGTCAACAGTTATTAGTCACTTTAAAGTTCAACTTAATTGCCAAAGGTATGTGATATCCCTTGGGAGTGATCAAGAGTTTTCCTATACCGTTCCCATATTGGTTTACGGCTCCGTCAAAGTACATCTTCCATGTCCCTAACTCAACATCCAAAATGTCCTCATCCGGAAAGTCTTATTTACCATCTTCCCCCTCTATGGGATTCTTGGCACAAAAATCCGACACGACACTCCTTTTGATAGTTTTTCTAGCCACATATTTCAAATCAAATTCTGCCAATAAGATCAACTATCTTGACAATCTTTCACTCAAAGCAGGCTTCTCAAAAAGATACTTCAATGGGTCCATTCTTGCTACCACCCATATTTGGAAAGGTAAGATGATATGTCTCAACTTCTGTACGGCTCAAATAAGTGCAAAGCATGACTTTTCTATGGGAGTGTACCTAGTCTCATAATCATGGAACCTCTTGCTCAAGTAATATATGGCCCTTTCATTCTCGTCATCGTTTTATGCAAGCATACTTCTAGTCACATCCCCTATGATAGAGAGGTATAAGAGTAAGGGTCTTCCATATTGTGGAGGCACTAGGATAGGTGGGTGGAGGAGATATTCCTTGATAAGTTCAAAGGCCTTTTGGCACTCATCATTCCATGTATGTGGTTCATTCTTCCTTAGGAGTTTGAAGATGGGCTCATAAGTGGAGGTGAGCTTGGCAATGAATCAACTAATGTATTGTAATCGACCTAAGAAACCCCTTATCTCTTTCTTACTTTTGGGTGGTGGCATCTCCAATATGGCTTTGAACTTGGATGGGTTAACTTCTATCCTTCTATCACTCACTAGGAAGCCTAGCAATTTTCCGGCGGTTACTCCGAATGTACACTTTTATGGGTTCAATATTGGCCTATACTCTTTAATCCTCTCGAAGAATTTCCTTAAATTTACGGTGTGGCTTTCCCTATCCTTGAATTTCACTATCATATCATCAACATACACCTCCACCTCATTATGCATCATATCATGTAACTGTTGGGGTTTGTGCCCTAAAATCTAATTTATTGGCATGTCATAAATAATTAAGTTGTTTAATTATATGAGACTATCTATAAATGAACTAATGAGTCATTATCTTAGTCCATGAGATGCATTGTATGTGATTTATGTGATTTAGTCACAGAAGATGTAAATCACAAGTTCCTTGTAAACTCAAAATGTAGTTCGTAGTCGGTGATAAAATTGGGCGTTTCATCTGCGAAAACTATAACATATCAACTACGATGATTTGTCTTGATCATGGAAGTGGAGACTTCTAGTTGGTATGTTGATATGTTTTAAGAGTTAAGACATATTGAACTGGACCGTTGTGAGATTTCTTATTCTCTTAACGACTGTCAAATGAATAATAAATCTCACGACTTCTATTTACATCAACTCTAAATCCTGAGAGAATAATGGACCTGATCATGAGATGTAGGTTGCTTTGATATATCAGGAGTGAGATCTATAAGTCACGATCAAAACCTCAGTTGTTGGGCAGCCGCATTTAGTGTTGATGGAACATATATTCTCAAGATGGAATTTATAGTCTCTTAACGGAGATATAAAATATTCCATTGAGATAAGTTTAATGGGTTTGGTTATTCAGAGTGTTGAGCCCAACCACTTTAGTAAGGAGTTACTAAAGTATATATTTATGAAATTGGATTTCATAAATATATGATGAATAACGTAAAGGATTAAACCGGGTACTCAAGGATTAAGATGTAGTAATTTTCAAAGTGACAGTCTACTTTCATGACTTTGTATTATTATGAATATTTTAATGAAGGGGTTGCATGTACAATAAAGTCTTGGGATATAATTTATATATAAAGCCTAGAGTGCAACTATATTTATATAGTGGTATTAAATATAGTTAATGGTAACTTTGGACTTGTCAAGAGTTGACAGAAAGCTCAAGGCCTATTGGAGCTAGTGTCTTATTGGTCCCTTTTGGTCCTACTCCAAGCCACATACTAGAACCCAATTGGAATGGCCCAAAAGGCTAGCCTAATTAGATAATCAGTTGTATATAAGGAGAGAAACATACAGAATTTGATTAAGGGGATTTTCCATAAGAGCTTTTCATAAGAGAGTTCTCATAAGGAATGAAATGGTTAGTATGTGAGTGTTGGACACTTTTTATTCTCTCCTTAGAAATTGATTGAGAGACCATACATCTTGAGCATCAAGTGGAATTGGAGTGAAGATTAAAAGTATTCCCAAAAACTTCTGATCTTCGGTTTTGAATTTCACCGCACCAAGGTACACTTTCTTGTTCTTAAATTCTGAAACTTACATAGTACATGTTATCAATTGCGAATGAAGTAGATCCGTTAATTTTTTCGCTGCGTATGTTTTGTATTCGATACAAACATGCATTTATCCAACAGTAACAAAGTTGTATCCATCCTTTGGTAGGTTGCCCTGGCATTCTTGAAGCCAAACAGCATCACCGTGTAACAATAGATTCCCCATTCGGTAGTGAAAGTGGTTTTGGTCATATCTTTAGGAGCCATCTTGATTTGGTTGTACCCCGAGAAACCATCTATGAAAGACATCAATGCACTTCCTACCGTGTTATCCACTAAGACATCAATGTTAGGGAGAAGAAAGTCATCCTTAGGGCATGCCTTGTTCAAGTCCCTATAATCCACACACATCCTCACCTTCCCATCATTTTTAGGTACGGGCACGACATTGGCTATCAATTCGGCTTGGTGTACGGATTTGATGAACCCTACCTTTAATTGCTTAGTGACTTCCTTCATAATTTTTAAGAGTCATTCGGTCCTCATTCTTCTCAACTTTTGTTTGACGGGTATCATGTGATCATGAGTATCAATGTGATGATGAGCTATCTCAGGGTCAATTCCGGGCATATCTTCATAGGACCATGCAAACACTTCTTAAAATTCCGTGAAGAGCCCTTGAAGATCTTTTCTTTCTTTTTCATTTAGAGTTGAGCCAATTTTAATTAAGCGTGGATTCTCATTATTGCCCAAATTAATAGTTTCAAGAGTTGGTTCCATAGGTTCAATTTTTTTTCCCAATTGTTTATTAATTTCATTTTCAAATTCATTTAAATCATTTAAGTGCAGAATTTCTATGTTATGGGACACATCAAAATAAGACAAATCAGAATTCATCTTATTGAAAATATTGAAAAGTCCATTGGAACTTACATTACAAAACTGTTTCCCCATGTTTTCAAAAATCCCAACCCAAGTCCAATTATTAATGGGCCCCACAATAGGCATGATGAATTTGGAAGGATGACTTGGCTCTTCATCGATGATGGCGAACACGTCCCCACTCGTCTTCATCATGGTCTTCATTGCTTCAACATCTATGTAGTTCACCCAATCGACCTCTTCTTATATCTCTTTGATCACCATGGTAGGCTTCTCGTTAAAGGTGGGCTTTTCATTAAAGAACATTTCCCAACCTGGATACACCTTTCCATCCTTACCTACCCAAGGTTCGGGGAAACCACAATAAGAGAAGTTTTCCCCTTCCTTCAAGAAATTCCCATTGAGAGTGCCAAAGTTTTTCTTAGTCCCATCACAGCCTTCAAATAATCCTAAACCTTCCCTAGTCACTTGAGTCTTGACGTTGGAGAACTTGACTACCCCTTTTCCTTCTTTACCAAGGCCCATACTAGGCTTGTATCCCATGTTTTTCATCATTGCAATCACCTCATGGCTACAATAAGGGAACAAGTCGGTAGTATATCTTTCATTATTCAACCCATAGTCAGCCATGTTTACGAAGTCAAAGCCACTCATTTGAAGCTCACTTCCTCCTTCCTCCACAAACCGGTGCTAAAATTTCACCATCTCCAAGTACAATGGCAATCCCTCCTTTCCATGGGATTTTCATCTTTTGGTATAGTGAGGAAGGGATTGCCCTATTGGGGTGAAGCCAAGCTTTTACCAAGAGAAGGTTGTAATTTGGGGTGATGTCCATAACATGAAATTCCACAATGGTTTCTATTAGCTGAATCTTGCAAGAAGCCTTGAAAATACTCATGACCTTCCTTGAAGTATTGTCATATGCCCTTACGGTAAAGGGAGAATGGATGATAGTTTCCATATCTAGGCCAATAATGAGGGCAGTCTTAAAAGGACAAACAGTCAAGGCAGACCCATTGTTAATAAGCACCACCGGAACCTTGGCACCCATGCATTCAACGGTGATTTGGAAGGGTCTAGTGTGAATAGCTCCTTCGGGAGGGAGATCTTCATCGGAAAAGGCAAGGAAGGGGTATGAGGAACCTTCGACTTTCGTGTTTGAGGCGGAAGCAATTGTCGGTTTTGTGACCGGATTTTTGGTAGTAGTGGCAATATTCATTGAGGTTCCAAGTGTGAGGGATAGGATTAGGCATGGATGTAGTGTTGGGATTAGTGCCCTTAAATCCTATTGTATGATGCTATGTATGATATTATGTATGACATTATGTATGACATTATGTATGACTTAATATTGTGTTTAATAAAGTCGTTTTATTATTATCTAAAATAATGGTAACATGAATATTCGGACATTATCATATAATCCATGAGATGCATAGTATGTGATTTATGTGAAAAGTCACAGAAGATATAAATCACAAGTTCTTTGTAAACTCAGAATTGTAGTTCGTAGTCGGTGATGAAATTGGACATTTCATATGAAATTGGGCATTTCATCTGCGAAGATTATAACATATCAACTAAGATGATTTGTCTTGATCATGGAAGTGGAGACTTCTAGTTGATATGTTGATATGTTTTAAGAGTTAAGACATATTGAACTAGACCGCTGTGAGATTTATTATTCTCCTAACGATTGTCAATTGAATAATAAATCTCACGACTTCTATTCACATGAACTCTTAATCCTGAGAGAATAATGGACTTGATAATGAAATGTAGGTTGCTTTGATATATCAGGAGTGAGATCTAAAGAAACGGTCAAAACTTCAGTATGTTGGGCAGCCACATTTAGTGTTGATGGAACATATATTCTCAAGATGGAATTCATAGTCTCTTAACAGAGATATAAAATATTCCCTTGAGAAAAGTTTAATGGGTTTGTTATTCAGAGAGTTAGGCCTAACCACTTTAGTAAGACTAAAGTATATATTTATGAAATTGAATTTCATAAATATATGGTGAATAACTTAAAAGGATTAAACCGGGTACTCAAGGATTAAGATGTAGTAATTCACAAAGTGGCAGCCTTCATTCATGACTTTGTGTTACTACGAATATTTTATGAAGGGGTTGCATGCACAATAAAGTCTTGGGATATAATTTATTAATAAAGCCTAGAGTGCAATTATATTTATATAGTGGTATTAAATATAATTTATGGTAATTTTGGACTTGTCAAGAGTTGACAGAAAAGCCCAAGGCCCATTGGAGCTAGAGTCTTATTTGTTCCCTTTTGGTCCTACTCCAAGCCACACACTAAACCCCAATTGGAAAGGCCCAAAAGGCTAGCCCAATTAGATAATCAGTTATATAGAGAGAAACATACAAAATTTGAGTATGAACAAGAATTAGTATGTATGTGAGTGTTAGACACTCTTTCATTCTCTCTAGAACATACACATATAACTGATTGAGAGACCACACATCTTGGGCATCAAGTGGAATTGGAGTGAAGATTGAAAGTGTTCCCAAGTGCTTCTGATCTTCGGTTTTGAATTTCACCGTATCAAGGTACACTCTCTTATTCTTAAATTCTGAAACTTACATAGCACATGTTATCTATTGCGAATGAAGTAGATCCGTTAATTTTTCGTTGTGCATATATGCATATTTCCATCAAATGGTATCAGAGCGGTCTTCATTTCGAATATGTATAACATGTTTTGTAAGTTTTAGAATTAGAGATAATAGTTTCATGTTGTTAGAATATTATATATGCATTTAATTTTCTACATGGTTGTTGAAACTATATTTTGATAAAAACTGATATTGATGTTATGATGTTGTTTAAATTTTAATTTAAGAATGTTAAATTGAACTTTAAGGCTATAGCATCAATGGAATTCAATTTTGATATCAAATTATATTTATCATGTTAATATGATGTTTGTTTGTTCATGAAAACCGTTGAAAACTGTTCAGAACTTCCCTGTAAAAACTGAAAAACACGGGTTTTTCGCAGGTTAGCTTCCCGTGTCGTATCGGCGAAAAGTATATCTGAAGCACAAAAATTTTCGCGGATAAGCTTTACTCGTGAAATTGTCGTGAGATAGTAGCGAAAGTTTCTGTCTGAATTTTATGTTTTCACTATTTCATTTTCGCGAGAAGAGCTTAGTCGCGATAAAGTTGCGAGACAGTAGTGAAAGTTTCTGTTTGAATTTGTGTTTTCACTATTTCATTTTCGCGGGAAGAGCTAAGTTGCAAGATACTCGCGAAAATGCCATTGAAGGGAAATTTGAATTTTTTCTATATGTTTTCAAATGTTTAAAGTGCAAGGCTGTGTGTAATTAGATTATGCATGTTTTAAAACTAAAAACCTTTCTTTTAAAATATCTAGTGGGAGAGAGATACAAGGGTTGGATCTCATGGCCTCCATTGTCGGTTTATAGCAGTATGATTACACACCTCGCCTTGGCGTATATGCCTTGCTCCCTTCGGAGGGTGTTTAATTCATGAAACTACAGATTAAACTTCTTAATGATGGATTATATGTGTTTTTACATTAAGAACGACCACGCTTCCGTGGAGTTACTTGGTGATTCACATTGATTCTAGGCAATGGTGTGCACTAGACTAAGTATAATGTTAACCTCCCTTCGGAGCTATGTCATTATTACTTAGAGGCTAAAGGAAAAGCGACAAATTATTTTTGTTTGGTAAGAGTTATCATGATAGCATTAATAATGAGAATAATTCTCGACTGATCATAGTGATTGGTATGACCTCGCTTCCAAGGAATATTAATTGCGGGATTAGGTTGTCGTTTGCATATATTATATTATGGTTTTATTAAGGTTCCATACTATATGTTTATATGCTAAATTGATAATGTTCAGTTTACTTATTAAATTCATGTTTATTGTTTTCAGATTTGAACATGGCATCATTTAGCCCACTTGTTACTATTCTTAATCAAAACAAATTGACTGGATCCAACTATGTTGACTGGAAAAGAAATTTGGACATAGTTCTTACTGCTGAAGAGCACAAATATGTGCTTACTAAACCATGTCCTAGCTTTCCTTCATTAGATGCTTCTCTTGAGGAAAAACAACGATATGATCGTTGGCAGAAATCTAATGAGATGGCCAAGTGCTACATTCTAGCATCTACCTCAAATGTTCTACAACATCAATTACAGGATGTAGAACTAGCTTCGGACATAATGCTAAGTCTGAAGAGATGTTTGGTGAACAAGGCCGTTCTGCAAGGCAAGAGACCATTAAGCAAATTTATAATACCAAAATGGCTGAAGGTAGTTCAGTAAGAGAGCATTGTCTTACAATGATCTCTAATCTAAATACATTGGAAGTTTTAGGTGCCGACATTGATGAAGAATCCCAAGTGGATATAATACTTCAGTTACTACCAGAATCATTCAAGGAATTCAAACTTAACTATAATATGAACAAAAAGATTTATACATTGTCTGAATTGATGAATGAGTTGGTTGCGGCAGAAGGCATCCTTGGTACTTCTAATGTTGAAGCCAATATTGGTGAAGCTTCTACTTCTTAACCTAAGTTGAAAGGCAAGGGTAAGAAGAAGAAGAAAAAGGATTTCACCAAGCAAGAAGGTAAACAAATTGCCTTAGGGGTTGCCGACAAAGGAAAGAAGCTCAAAGGAAAATATTTCCATTGTGGTGAGAAAGGACATTGGAAGAGAAATTGTCCAAAATTCAGGGCTGCCAATAATAAGGGTATGAATAGCTCATTCCTCTTTGAAATATGTTTGGTACAAATTCCCACGGATTCCTGGTGTGTGGATTCAGATTGTACTAACCATATCTGCAATTCTTTGCAAGGGTTCCAGGAGACCAGAAAACTTAATGAAGGGGAATTGTTTCTTACTTTGGCTGATGGGAGCAGGATTCCGGTTGTAGCTGTTGGTGTTTATAATTTATGTTTTGAATCTAGAGTTTTAGTATTGGAAGACTATCTGTATGTACCTAATGTTCGTAGGAATTTGATTTCTGCAAAAGGTAGAAAAGCCCAAGAATTGCTTGAATTAGTTCATACGGATGTTTGTGGTCCTATGTCAACCTAAGCAAAAGGAGGTTATGAGTACTTCATCACTTTTACCGATGATTATTCAAGATATGGTTATGTGTTCCTAATGAAACAGAAGTCCGAAGCCTTTGAAAAATTTAAAGAGTTTAGGGCTGAAGTTGATAATCAATTAGGTAAACGCATAAAAGCCATTCGATCTGATCGTGGTGGCGAATACCTTCTTGGGGATTTCAAGGATTACTTAACCCAAAATGGGATTGTATCCCAATTGACTGCACCTGGAACTCTCCAACAGAATGGTGTAGCAGAAAGAAGGAATAGGTCTCTTTTGGAAATGGTTAGATCCATAATGAATTACTCTACTTTACCGATTTCCTTTTGGGGTTACGCCTTAAACACATCAATACATCTTTTGAATTTAGTTCCATCAAAATCTGTTCTCAAAACATCCATGGAATTGTGGAGTGGGCGTAAGCCTAGTACGAAATATCTCCACATTTGGGGTTGTCCTGCACATGTGTTAAAATGGATGTCTGATAAATTGGAACCAAAATTAGAAGTATGTTTGCTTGTGGGTTATCCAAAAGAAACTAGGGGTTATTTGTTCTATAGTCGTAAAGATAACAAAGTTTTTGTTAGTACAAATGCTAGATTCTTGGAAAATGACTATATGAATAATTTCACTCCTAGAAGTAGAGTTGTGTTGGCTGAAATGAATGAATCTGTAAATAAACAACCAATGGATGAAACTAGAGATGATGTGGCTGTATTAGATACACCACAAGATACTACTCATGAGATGTCTAGTACACAAGTGTCTCGTCGTAGTGGAAAAATTGTTCGACTTCCTATAAGATTCATAGGTTTGGGAGAAACTAATGAAGCTATCTCAGAAGAGGCAGAATCGGATCCCAACACTTATGATGAAGCAATGAATGATATAGATGCACATCATTAGGTCAAAGCTATGAAATCTGAATTAGATTCCATGTATTCTAATCAAGTTTGAGATCTTGTAAAGGCGCCTAACGGCATTAAACATGTTGGTTGCAAATGGGTTTATAAGAGGAAGAGAAGGATAGATGGAAAGGTAGAAACCTTTAAAGCAAGGCTAGTGGCGAAAGAGTATACTAAAAAAGAAGGTACTGATTATGAGGAAACCTTTTCACTAGTAGCAATGCTTAAATCTATCAGAATTCTCTTATCCATTGCTGCTCATTATGATTATGAGATTTGGCAAATAGATGTCAAGACTGCATTTCTAAATGGCAATCTTGAAGAAGAAATCTATATGATGCAACCGGAAGGTTTCATAGCAAAGGACCAAAAGCATATGGTATGCAAGTTGAAAAGGTCCATTTATGGACTTAAGTAAGCATCTAGGTCATGGAACATCAGATTTGATCAAGCAATCAAATTATTTGGTTTTGAACAAAATCTTGATGAACCATGTGTGTACAAAAGACATCAAGATAAAGTGATAATGTTCCTAGTGCTTTATGTTGATGACATTCTACTCATTGGGAATGATGTAGGGGTAATGTCATCAGTAAAGGCTTGGTTGTCAAGCCAATTTGATATGAAGGACTTGGGTGAGGCTAACTTTATTCTAGGGATCAAGTTTTGGCGAGATCGCAAGAATAAGATGTTAGGCTTATCACAAGCTGGGTATATAGATAAGATTCTAGAACGGTTTAACATGCAAAACTCCAAGAAAGGATTACTTCATTTCAAACATGGAGTTCCTCTATCTGATGACCAAAGGCCTAAGACTCAAGAGGAAGAAGATATGATGAGACAAGTTCCTTATGCTTCTGCAGTAGGAAGTCTCATGTATGCCATGCTTTGTACTAGACCAGATATTTGTTATTTAGTAGGCATGGTTAGCCGATATCAATCAAATCCAGGACCAAAACATTGGCAAGCTGTAAATCATATTCTCAAGTATCTACGGAGAACGAGAGATTATATGCTTGTTTACTATAGTGAGGATTTGATTCCCATTAGCTATACAAATTCAGACTTCAATCGGATCTAGATTTCAGAAAGTCCACATCAGGATGTGTATTCACCTTGGGAGGTGGAGCTATAACATGGAGGAGTGTCAAGCAATCTTGTATTGCGGACTCCACCATGGAAGCAGAATATGTTGCTGATTGTGAAACAGTAAAAGAAACTGTATGGCTCAAGAAATTCCTTTCTAACCTTGGTGTAGTGAGAATGGAGCAAGCTCCCATTACTTTGTTTTGCGACAATAGTGGAGCAGTTGTACAATCAAAAGATCCAAGGAATCACAAGAAAGGAAAGCACATTGAAAGGAAGTTTCACATCAATCGAGATATTGTTACTCGTGGAGATGTGGTGGTAGCAAAGATTGAAAGTGCAAATAATCTAGCAGATCCATTTACTAAGGCCTTGCCTCAAAGGACTTTTGAGTCACATTTGGAGGGAATAAGAGTTAAATTAATGCACAATAGTCTTTAGGGCAAGTGAGAGATTGTTGGGATTAGTGCCCTTAAATCCTATTGTATGATGCTATGTATGACATTATGTATGACTTAATATTGTGTTTAATAAAGTCGTTTTAGTATTATCTAAAATAATGGTAACATGAATATTCGGACATTATCATATAGTCCATGAGATGCATAGTATGTGATTTATGTGAAAAGTCACAGAAGATATAAATCACAAGTTCTTTGTAAACTCAGAATTGTAGTTCGTAGTCGGTGATGAAATTGGGCATTTCATCTGCGAATACTATAACATATCAACTAAGATGATTTGTCTTGATCATGGAAGTGGAGACTTCTAATTGATATGTTGATATGTTTTAAGAGTTAAGACATATTAAACTGGACCGCTGTAAGATTTATTATTCTCCTAACGACTGTCAATTGAATAATAAATCTCACTACTTCTATTTACATGAACTCTTAATCCTGAGAGAATAATGGACCTAATAATGAAATGTAGGTTACTTTGATATATCAGGAGTGAGATCTAAAGAAACGGTCAAAACCTCAGTATGTTGGGCAGCCACATTTAGTGTTGATGGAACATATATTCTCAAGATGGAATTCATAGTCTCTTAACGGAGATATAAAATATTTCCTTGAGATAAGTTTAATGGGTTTGTTATTCAGGGAGTTAGACCTAACCACTTTAGTAAAACTAAAGTATATATTTATGAAATTGGATTTCATAAATATATGGTGAATAACTTAAAAGGATTAAATCGGGTACTCAAAGATTAAGATGTAGTAATTCACAAAATGGCAGTCTTCATTCATGACTTTGTGTTACTACGAATATTTTATGAAGGGGTTGCATGCACAATAAAGTCTTGGGATATAATTTATATAGTGGTATTAAATATATAAATTATTAATAAGGCCTAGAGTGCAATTATATTTATATAGTGGTATTAAATATAATTTATGATAACTTTGGACTTATCAAGAGTTGATAGAAAAGCCCAAGGCCCATTGGAGCTAAAGTCTTATTTGTTCCCTTTTGGTCCCACTCCAAGCCACACACTAAACCCCAATTGGAAAGGCCCAAAAGGCTAGCCCAATTAGATAATCAGTTATATAGAGAGAAACATACAGAATTTGAGTAACAAGAATTAGTATGTATGTGAGTGTTAGACACTCTTTCATTCTCTCTAGAACATACACATATAACTGATTGAGAGACCACACATCTTGGGCATCAAGTGGAATTGGAGTGAAGATTGAAAGTGTTCCTAAGTGCTTCTGATCTTCGGTTTTGAATTTCACCGCATCAAGGTACACTTTCTTGTTCTTAAATTCTGAAACTTACATAGCACATGTTATCTATTGCGAATGAAGTAGATCCGTTAATTTTCCGTTGTGCATATATGCATATTTCCATCATGTAGGGTCTAAAGGTTTGATGAATCCTTTGGAGGATAAGTTTTCATATGCTTGGGTGAGAGTCATTCTTAGGTCAGAGAATTCTCGGCAAGCTTTCTTTGGGTAGGCTAGTGTTTGTTGGGATATGATGGCACTCACATTTACGAGTTTGGGTGCTCTAGTGGTGGTTGCTCCCCCTCCATATATTTTCTCAGTTGGAGGCTTACTTTCACATTTCTCCAATTGTCCATTGTTGATAGCATCTTCAATTCTTGTCCCACAATCACATAGTTCTCCAAATGAGCTAATAGGCGATGACAAAAGCCTACTACTATAAGCCAGAAGCAAGTTCTTGATGATCATGTTGATTTGGTCTTTCTCATTTGGCCTATTGACCATTCTAGGCATCTTGGTCTTCCATCTAATCATGTATTCAGAAAATGTCTCCCCTATACCTTGTTTGGTAGTCTCCAAATTCCTTAGAGTCACATGAATCATGGTGTTAAAGATGAATTGGTTCACAAACAACTCCACTAGTTCATTCGATACCTTAGCTTTGCTTGGACCAAAGCTATAGTACCACCTTGATGCACCTCTCGTGAATGAGAGGGGAAATGCATGCAAAGTTTTCTTCTCATCTAGCCCTTTCATTTCAATGATGCTTAGGTATCTTCTTATGTGTTGCTTCGGATCTCCAGTCCCATCAAACTTTTTCGCATCGGAAATCTTAAAATTGGGAGGCAAGGCAATAGAAGCCTTTGAACTCACTCTCCCTATGTTATAGAGGTAATCATCCATCCCTTGTGCCTTGCGGAAGGCAAGTTGCATTGTCTCCATCTTTTCCCTCATGGCTATGGTTTTTGTGGTGAGCTTCTCAAATTGCTTGTTCCTTTCATATTCTGCTTTGTCCTTTTCGTCCCATTCTTCCACTTTCTCCTCATCATCATTGATTTCCACATGTGAAGACTTCTTGAGCTTAGCTTCCTCTAACCTAGTGAGACGCCCTCCCATTTTCTTAAGGGCCTCTCCATGTTCATCCAAAGCCTTAAGGAACTTTTGTGCCATTGAGTCTTCCACAGAAGTAGTCATTGTTTCTTGGGGGGTCTCTTCCTCTTCTTGGTGTGTGTCCTCAATCTTGATCAAGCGCTTTCCTTTCTCTTGAATGCAAATGAGAGTGGGGATGTGTTTTCTTGACTTTGACGGTGCAATGATGCCTAAAAAGAAGCCCTATTTTCATTAAGTTCATATCCCAATTAAAGTTTTTTTTTTTTTTTTTTTTTTTTTTTTTTTTTTTTTTTTTCTAGATGTCTTTAGAAAATTTTTAAATTCAATTTAATGAAGGCTCAATTACAATATCACTCACTTCCCCTTCATGGATTTTTGCTCCTTGTTTCATTGGGCTTTTGGTCCATTTACAATAATACTCTCATCTTACTCTCATGGGCTTTCATTAGAATGCACTTAGAAATTTTCAACCCTTTGTCTCAAACATGGGCTTACAATGCATTCATCACCTTTGGGCTTTTCATCTTTATTCATTTTTTTTTTTTTAAATAACCCTTTAGCTAGAATATATTGTAGCCTTCCTCTCAAAGTCCATGAAGTTCTCATCATTTTGGGCCTAAGAATACAACAAGGAGGCCCAAGATTATGAAGTTCATGTTGGCTTTGTAGGATTTTGGATGCTAAGTCCATAGCAAATTTGTTGCCTTAGGCCCAAAGTCCTTTTTTTCAAAAGGGCTTTTTCTAATTGGGCCTATGATAGCAATTAGGCTATGGTCTTATGAACCTATCAAGTTAAGATATACCTTTGGATTTAGGGACAAACCTCTTATATGTGAGAACTTCTTTTCTTTTATCCAAAAACATTTTAGGGTATATCATAACTTTAGGGTCATCTCTTCCATTTTTACATATTTTATTTGTTCTTTAGAATTAGGTGAACACATGATATATGGTTGAACAAATAAGAGATATAAAGGGTATCCTTTGTGATAGGGTCTAGGATCTCTCTAAGTGTGGGTAGGCCCCTTTAAGGCTAAAGGGATCGATAAGTAGGTTGCTCATAACTTGGTGGGCTATGATTCCAACCGAGAGCCTAAGTGGACCCCATAGTGGATTGGTAGCAAACATTTAACGTACTCAAACCCCATTATAGGCGATGGCATTGATTGTGAGTTGGTGGGATGAACTCCGCAAGATTTGGGCCTGAATAGAGCCTTCCATCTTCCCACTCATCACCAACCGAGGTTAAGGGACAAAAGAAACTAATTGATGTGTGTGCAAACAAGTATTGAAATAGTTTTTATCAAGGTTAAGAAATAAGACACATAGGAATTAAACTCACAATCCCCAACGGAGTCGCCACTGTGGACACAACGGAGGAGTCGCCACCTAGTTTTTTGCAATGGCCTAGGAACCATGAGTATAGCATCCTTTCGAGGAAGGACCATTGATCTTACTACCAGAGATATGAGTTTGAAGTTTAGATACGTTCTTGGGAAGGTGTTAGGTACCCAAGACCACCCAATCTTAAGGTTGGCCTCCCATCATTGTGTCTTACATCTTAACCTATATAAAATCATGTTCAACACTTGCATTCTAACTTACACACACACTAACATACATCCAAGCATACAACATGGCATCATCATCCCAAAACACATATATATCCATCCATAAAGCATAAGAAACCAAACCCACACATATACAACCCTAGCATTCATCTAACATGGCATTAAAGCATTAATATAAACCCTAGAGTCAAGATTCATCATATTACATCATAGCATACCCTTACATCACCTCATCTTAACATTCATCTAGCATGGCATTACATCAAGGCAGCAACATGTATAAGAAAAGATCCAAGCAACATGTGATTCATTCAAACATTCACATTCATCTCTAACACTAAAACAAGATCATATAAAAAATGCATGAACATTTCCAATGCATGACTTACCTTTTACTTACCTTGCAGCAACTCAGCACCTATGACATTTATGCGTGAGCATGAAAATGCATGTTCATGTCATCAAAACAAGGAAAATACTAAACAAACCCTAACTCTAGCATGTGATAGCAAACCAAGCAATTAAACATGTGAAACATAGGTATTAAAAGCATGGGGAAGAGTAGCTAAAAAAACAAACATGTGAAAGCAGAAGCAAAACAAAAGAGAAAACAAAAATTAGGGTTTTTGGGCACCGGCTTGCGCACACAAGAACAAGCCTGCGTGCACAAACAAAATTATGCGTACACAGGTTCTTGCCCAGAAACCCTAAAAACACCAAAAATAGGGTAGAACCTCAAAACTAGAATTCTAACAACCTAACATGCATTTCAAACATACAAACATTCAAACCTAAACTAGATAAACATGTTAAAGCATATTAAAACAAGAAAACAAAACAAACAAAAAGATTTAATGGAAGAAAATGAAAGAAAGGAAAAGAAAAGTTTAGACTAGATACCTCAAAGAAAAGCTCTTTAAGCTTGATTTTTTACAGTTCCCCTCAGTCAAATCTATTCACAATTCAATAAAAAGTGATTACCAACGTTAAACTAAAAGGATTGGGGCCAGAAAAGGTCTCAATCAAACAAAATTGACTTGATGGTGTTTTGTAAAAAACTCCCTTTTGATTCACTATTTTCTAGTGAATCTTATATTTTTCCCGTGGGATTTCTGTGTCTTTGAAAATATACCATGTAAAACTTTTTATAGCGGAAAAAATGGGGTTTGGAACGGCTCCTAGGCGATGTGGGATTCATTCCAAATCTTAGCTATTATTGCAGAAAACTTGCATTTTTTATGTTTATGAAACCCTAGCTGCGTACACAGGAGTGTGCCTGCGTATGCATGCTTTGGCTCATGTACACAGGCTGCTGCCCACATACGTGGGTCGAGGGCCACTTTGGTCATTTTATTTCCAAAAGTAGATTTTTGCTCATTTAAAAGGTTATATCTTCCATTTCCACACTCCTCAAGTCAATTTGATATTTGATTGGGCTCTAAACTGGCCTTAGGCCTTAGAATTTGGGCATCATTGGAGAATAGGGGCCCGAGTCATAAGGGGTACAAAATGCGGTGTCTAAAGCTATAAGGCTCTTCACCCCTATATCTTGTCTTCAATTCAACTTATTATACAACTTTTATATATAATCCCGTGCAATGGATCATCTTCATCTCTCTCTTTTTTTCTTTTTATGGGAACATATTTCCATATGATGCAATTTAATAAGTTAATATAATTAGTTTAAGTATATAAAATATGTTCCTATATGAAATAAATAATATTTGGGCTAAAAATCAAGCAACCTCCCTTTCGGCTGGGCCTCTATCCGAAACAAGTAATTTGTAAGAGGTGGATCTTTGGGCTAACAATTAAGCAATAAAAAGAGACTTAAATAAAGAAAGAAACTTTGGAATTAAAACGGATTAAGGACAAACAATATCCTAATGTTGTTTATTAACTCCCCTCGGAATAGCGGAGGAAAACTATTAGGTGGCGTTTGGTACGAGGAAATTCACATTACTCCCAACATCCAGATTTTTTGGAATGTGATGTCTTGCAATCTAAATGCCTTGGATGTAACTATTCCCATGTCTAGTTTATTCATAGGAATCTTAAAGGAATTATTTATTTTTCCCATCTATCCTTAAATTTATAAACCCAATATCATTTTTTTTAATCTTCCTCTAAATAAATAATAACAAACAAAATATAAACTATAAATTAAGATAAATTCATTAAAACTATAGTCTAACATTTCAAAATGACATGCATAATACAAAAATAACTATTAAAATTCTTATTCTTTATGAAAATCACAACATCATGTTTTGTTAATAAATATAAATATTTTATTTTAGCAAATAATTCATCCCATATAGGAGATATAAATATTGCATTTTATTTTAGCATTTATGTTGTTGTGTTGGGAAGAGATAAAAATAAAGGAATAGATATTGATGATTTGTTTTATGTTTTATCTCCAATTTTTTTTTATAATTATGTTTTATCTCCATTAGTTAAATGATAAGTGAAAAATGGTAAAATTGTCAATTTATAACAAATGTGATTTTTTTAAACTTGAGAATTTGGATACCTACCTGTTCAAAGGGAATCCACATTCCTAAAAGAAGGGGGTTAAGTGGGAATCCAAATACCCTTGACATCTGATTCCCTTGTGTGATTTGTAATCAAATGTAGGAATCTTTCAATATTCTCGAAAATCCTAAAACATTACCCCATACTAAACGCCACCTTACAATAGTGTGAATACAAGGCGAAATTCCCCAAGTGTTTACAATGCTATCTCTTTCTTAGCTTGACAATTTTCGATCCCACAACATGTGAGATCTTTTCCTATTTATAGTTTTTGTGCTTCCATCTTAGCCTTCCCCTTGTAGAGTGGATGATTCTTCAAGTAAGATATTTATCACATCTCTCCCTTTCCCTTCTCTTGTGGTTGAGCTGAGTAGGTAACAAGCTATTGGGGCACTGTTTAAAAGGGTCATTCAGCCATTAATGCAGTATGTTTGGCCAGTACAATACATTTAATGCGGAGGAGACAATGGCTTTGTCAAGAAGCTTCTACCAAATCTCATTTGGTCCAAATACTGTTCCTTTTGCCAGACATTGTCCTAGGCACGGCCTGATGATCTCCAGTCTTCTGCTTTATCTCCCAAGCTTTTCCCCCTCCTTGACTCAGTCCTCGAATTTGTACTTTCCTTGGATTACTTGGTGTTGGGCCCGGACCTTCTCTACAAATGCTCCTATGGGCCCTCTTTGGCTCCAATCTAGGCCCAATCTTCCTTTAGCTCACCTTGGCCCATACAAATAACTAAGAATCAATTTTATGGTAAGTAATGTCATCAACCAAACTTCTAGCAATAAGTAGCTTCTGAAAAAAAAAAAAAAAAAAAAACTTCTAGCAATAAATAAAATAAGGAAAGATAAATATACCATACAAGTTTTAGATCAATGTGAAAGTTTATTTGTTTTAAGAACCATAGTTTCTTTAAAAAAGAAAAAGAAAAAGAATCATATCAACAAGTTAAGAGCCTTATAACTCAATGATATAACTCACTCTCCTCTAAATTAAAAATCATGATTCAAATTTCATTTTCTATGGTTGTAAATGTCAAATTATTGCAGGAAAAAAATGTTCAATTAATCATCTTAAAGTGAGACAAATAAGACAATTGAATCTTTTAGTCTACTATATACATATAAAGGCACTAGTTTTTTTTGTAAAATAATCAAGGTTTAGTTCCACTTTCCACTATCAGGCTGTTCTCAGTCTGGTTTCTCAAAAAAAAAAAAAAAAAAAAAAAAGGTTTAGTTCCACTTTTCACCTTTTTATAAATCAAATTTCATTTTTTTTTTGTGCTTAATGGCCAATCAAAAACATAGTTTTTTAAGCATAATTATTTGTCTACAAAAGATATTTTCAACAAAAAAGATTTTTCGGGGAAAATAATTTGCTTTTTTGTTGTTTGATTGTGACTCGGAATTTTGTATGATTTGATTACACCAAAATTTTAAATTTATGATTTATTAACCAATGCAGTCAAATAATTGAATTTAGTCAAAAAGAACCTAAAGTTTAACGCATAAATAACTATACTTAAATTTTGCCCTAACCCCAAATAGCATTTCATGATTGCAAACCAAATCATTGTGTTGGAATTGCTCTCTAGTTGTTCCAAGTGATCCAACAATACCTATACATATTGCCTTAAAATTTTGTCTGCTTATTTGGTACAACTTATTTTTCATTTTTTTAAAAATGAGGTTATTTTAAAAGTTGTACCTTAAAAAAAATTTGAAATTCAAAACAGCTATACTTTGAAATTTATATCAAACCAAATAGAGAGGTCTCATATCTTTGCTTTTGTTAGTTGTTACGTATTATGTGTGTTCTTTGTGTGTGTATATATATACACACGCACATTACAAATAGAGGATGAAGATTCAAATCTTGGTTCTTATAAAATAGAGCAAGCAATGCTACTAAACCACAAGCATCTTGATGTATTTTGTATTAATGTGTACTAACAATGATAGAGGGAGAAGATGAGTTGGGCAATCTATATATTTGAGATTTGCGAACTTAAAGGTGTTGAAATATTTTTATATAAAATAAATTTTTAAAAAAAATATTGATTAATTTCTGATTTAATATTTATACATTTTTAATATAATTTCATAATCTGCCTATGATGAGTTGGCTGAAATAAATACTACTAACTAAATGAATGTTAATGGCTTAATGTATATAGCAATATTTCCTTGTCAATTACATTTCCTTATAAAACGTTTTCTTTTCATATGCTTTGTGACGTTTTAATATGGGAGTTGTGGTGAGCCTTTTGTGTTACTGGGCTGGGGTCTCTCCGACTGCACTGCGGCCTGTAGATCTGAGGTAAGAGAGTTGGAGTTGGCTTAAATGAAACTCACTTTAGGCCAGTTTGTGCACAAGTTGAGCCATCCCAATATGGACGCGTCTTGGCAGAGATATTGAGTGTACGGTGTGCCCATAGCAGTAAACAACTAGTACAGATGTTATAGCAGGAATACAATACGGGGAAAAATAAAATACCAAACAAATAACATTAACACTTAAGTGAGAAAAGAACAGTAAAATAATACTATAGCAGGTAGTTTAATCACAGTAAACTATCTGCCCCGCAAGCACAAGAAAAAAGCTTGTCTGCCATAGAAAGTAAAATTAACTTTTTTAGCAGATAGAAATCCAAGAAAGGAACCGATCCCTAACGCGAGTAACCTCATAGAAGGCTTCTACCATAGAAGTTACGCACTTTGGAAAAAGGACCTAAATGGTTTAAGTTTCAATCCTTAATCTCCCAAAGAATGGGTATATCGTGAGGGAGAGAAAGTGGTAGTCTATTGATGCATGCCTCTATTCCTACCACTCATGTTTCTCTGATTTTTTTGTATTTCCTTTTCCTCTCTTTTTGTTCTACCTCTTCTTCTTTCATTCCCCTCTCTGTTTTTTGTGATGCTCCTCTACTATTCATAGCTACCACCCTTTATACTGTCTGCCATGATGAAATTTGCCATTTTTACCCCTTAACTGCTTTTGGCTCCTTATGGGTGTCCTTCCAAGACTACCCACTGGCCTGCCCAGCCACTACCAAACAAAAATGGCATGTCTTGTTTCTTACCTTGCTCTGTTTTCACTACTCTCATCTAGATAAGGACTAAGTCTCTCCTTCACCTACCTCTATGGCATGCATCAAGTGGTCCCAGCTCATACTTACTTCTTTTGGGTGAGATGTCATCCCAGCATGACATTTCTCCCCAAAAACGTTTGAGTGGGAACCCCAAAATAGACCCCCTCTTTCTTCCCACCGCCAGACCACACCCTCTAATACCCTTGACCCTGGGCCACCTCCTATGTATTGGCTGGGTACAAGTAGGTGATGCCTTGGCCCTTTGTGTATGCTCCACTTCCGTCTGAATCTGTTTCTTTCTGGCCTTCACGCCATTTCTGTTGCCTCCGTGTTTGTCTAATTCTACTGTACGTTCTGGTTGATGTTTATCTCTTGTGGCGTGAAGGATGTGTGGGCTTTTGGGCTCATGTTCCCTGCCTTTCATCCCTTCCTCGGACTGGGTGTTGCTTGGGTGGAGCCCTCACTTTCCTGCCGAGCCTATATTCTTTTCTTTCCTGTGTTCGTGGGCCTCTTGGTTGTGGATCCTGCCATACCTCTTCATTGTGCTTGCTATAGCATTATCTCTCTTCTTTATTTCTTGTTTCCCGTGGGCTTACAAGTTGATGCTCCTGTCGTGCCAGCCCACTTTCCATATCTTTATCTCTTTTGGGCTTTATTGGCCAACATTTTTGCTATGCTAGCCCATTTCATTCCTCGGGTTTTCTCAGCCTATTTACTTCTTCTTTTTTACCTCTTTTACTCCCATGGGCTTTTTGCTAGCTTTTTTGGGCATCCTTAGCCCAATTACCACATCCTTACCTCTTATTGCTTTTCGGGTTTATTGGCCTTTAAGCCAACCCAATGAATTTACTAATTCATTTCCTGGGCTTTCCCGGCCTATTTACTTCCTCTTTACCTCTTATCGTTCCCATGGGCTTACTACTTCATTCCTTGGGCTTTCTCGGCCTCTTTACTCCCTCTTTACCTCTTTTGATTCTTGTGAGCTTGTTGACCATCAATCTTGCCATTTCAGTCTGCTGGGTTGCATCCTTATTCTCTTACTATTTTTCCTTTCCCACTTTTCTTATATTGTTAGGCTTCTTTTGCTGTTGGGCCCTTTGTCAAAAGTGAGCATTAACAGGAGTTCTTTTTTATTTTACAAGGAAGTCAAACCAACATTAATATGTCATCAAAGACAATTTCAATGGGTATGAATTATTTAGTCTATATATATTTGCAGCCAACATGTCCAGATATGAAAAAATCAATTTTCTTATGGGCACTATTTTTATGTAAAAAGAAAACTCCCTATGTATTGGATAAGTAAAAATTCTAGTTTCATGAAAATAATATATCCATGTATATACTATATTTCTGGGCAAAAGAAAAGTACTATTGAGAGCTTCTATCCTACAAGCAGTGTAGGCTTGTAAGGATAATCAGCGAAGAGGCTGGGTTGTTGTATCTCGGGGGCGGCATGCATAATGTTTGGTCTACTACACTGGAAATTCCGTAGATGCGTATATCGTCTCAAAACAGTGACTTGGTCCACGCCTCAACCCCGCCATCTAAAAATATATATGAATTGATGGTAATTTGCTTTTAATGTTACGAGACTATTTTGAAGCATCATCGAGGTAATATCTCTCCATTGTTCTCTAATTTTATGGTAAATTATAATTTATGTGATATGTGATTATTTAATTGATATTTTGAAGATTATTTATTTGTTAATTATTGTTCTTAGGAACAACAAAAGGTACCATACCTTACGGGGGCGTTTGGTTCGCTTAATATTATGTCAAGGTGTAAGGTTGCATTTTTGTAATGTTAGATTCATGGAATCTCATTAAAAGATTGTAACATCACAATGTTGGTTCATTACATTCCAATCACATTCCAAGAATGTAACTAATGAATTTACACAAATATCCTTTAAAATAACTAAATAATTTTTTTAATAAAAAAACACAAAATAACAAAAAAAAATTTTACTTCACTTTCTTCCACTTTTTCAACAACCAAACAATGACAACTCTATTTTTTCTCTCCAACCAATCAATGACAAAAAGATCTAACAATGAAAAACAAAAATAGATCTAAAGCAGTCAGATTAATCAAAATTTGACATCTCATTGAAAAAAAAAATGGAAATTAAATCTAGATTTAAAGATTTAAAAACCAATATAATAGAACTTGACCTAATACTGCCTTTGTTGAGGTCTAAAAAAGTCACCATGTTGCACCAAGGCCCAAAATGGCACAGAGAGTTGAACTCCATGAGAAAATAAAAGACTTGAGCCCGCAATAAAGAAAAAAAGATGGTAGGCCCAACTCCATTGAGGAATTTAGGGAAGAACCCAGACCCACGAAAGGATAGGCCTTAGAATTCATGAAACAAAGGGAAGAAGAAAAGAGCCCAGCTCGCCAAGGTCAGAAAACCACTAGGTGGTCTAGTGGTAAGAACTGGACCGGGATACCCAGGGACAGCCAGGGGCTCGGGATCCTTGGGATGTGCAGCAAAGCCAGGATGAGATTAAGACAGCTCTAAAGCAGTCAGATTAATCAAAATTTGACATCTCATTGAAAAAAAAAATGGAAATTAAATCTAGATTTAAAGATTTAAAAACCAATATAATAGAACTTGACCTAATATCGCCTTTGTTGAGGTCTAAAAAAGTCACCATGTTGCACCAAGGCCCAAAATGGCACAGAGAGTTGAACTCCATGAGAAAATAAAAGACTTGAGCCCGCAATAAAGAAAAAAAGATGGTAGGCCCAACTCCATTGAGGGATTTAGGGAAGAACCCAGACCCACGAAAGGATAGGCCTTAGAATTCATGAAACAAAGGGAAGAAGAAAAGAGCCTAGCTCGCCAAGGTCAGAAAACCAATAGGTGGTCCAGTGGTAAGAACTGGACCGGGATACCCAGGGGCTCGAGATCCTCGGGACGTGCAGCAAAGCTAGGATGAGATTAAGATAGCTCAAAAGGAGTGCCAAGAAACACAAGGAACGAGAATAGATACGTCCTTATCAGCCACCTAATGATGCAGAAAGGAACCAGAAAGCTTGGAAATTAACAATTCATGAGCAAGGGGCTGGTACCTCGGGGAACCTAGAATGAAGAACCACGAAGGGAAGTAGCTGGGAAGACTTTCAACCTGGCAGGAAGGAATCAGCTCACTTGGGAAAAATGACAAGAGGAAGGGCAGCCAAAAGTTGAGTCTGAAAAAGGGTGAGAGGCCTTGAAGGAAGAAGGACCAAAGGTCAGCTCTTTAAGGACACCCCAGAATGGAAAGTCAGCAGGAGAGCTGCCACCAAGGTTGCTGGCACAACATTGGTTCTGGTACTTAGGAGAGCAAATGGGGGGAATCAGTGGTACCCCGGAACCTTAGGATGACACTATAAAAGGGGGAAGCAGCCAACAGTGAAGGGGGATTTAGCAATAGTGAATTAGAGTAGAATCATTGAGAAAACTCTGTTAGAATTCAAAGAAAGTAAGAAAAGAGAGGGAAATAACGCCCGGTATCCTCAAACAGCCACTAGAGAACATACTTGGATTCAAAGGGATTCAAACTTCGCAAGTTATAGAGGCCTGAAGAGCCATCTAAGTCTGTGATTTTTGAACTTATTTGAACCTTATGATACGTCCTAGTGAGCATGATGTATTACACAATTGAGAAATTAATGAAATATTACACAGTATCTTAAGGACCCCTAACGTTTACTTCGTGTCTTTCTCTATCGCATTGCCCTTTTTATTGTTTCTTGCTGTTCAATACATATATTTCTTGCTTGCTAGTATGTATGTGTTGTAGGATTCCTGCTCTGTGCACCATCTGGTTCGTAATCAGCCCATTTAGCTGCGGTGAACCAAGCCCAGTCCCTTAAAACAACAAGTAAGAAGGCCCAAGGTCCTTATTTTCTACTTGGGCCTAGATACTGTCCGAAAAAGGGCCCTCACAGCCTTCTTCATCAAATCAGACTTGATTAACGAACATCATTAGTGGCAGTGACACCAACATCGAACTCGAATCTCTCCATTAGAACCATTGTCTCTCCCATCACCACTGCTTTGAACACCTTAATGAACGCAAGCATGTGGAAAAACAACAACATGAAGAGCGAAACCTAGTGAAAACGTTCAAATCTAAATCTGACATGTGTCCAAACCGCGGCGGAATAATGTGATTAGGTTTCATTGAGAAAGAATCACTCCCTTTACTAGTCCAGTGGCGGTGATACCATCTCCCTTGGACTTGAGGACACAATTGGAGTAAAGATTTGAGCCAGGCTAGGGTTTTAGTTTTCATATTTTAAGTTTGTGAAAAATATATATAAGGGACAATTTTGTATTTAAAATTTATTGGTATTGAAAATTCTGTCAATTTGATAAATTATAACACTTTAATAAATAGGTAATGTAAGATTACCCCCATTTATTAAATAGGTGATGCTATATATTTTGTAATCTTAGAAAAAATCAAATAAACCAAACATTTTAATATCATATCAAAGTAATGTACCTCTTCAAAAAAAAAAATTTTAAAGTAATGTACATCACATCAAGATCGTCACATTGTCTCATAAGAGGGTGGTTTGTCAGACATAAAGGTCATCATTCCATGGGACAAGTTTCTTTAAATAGCGTTTCCAGTTACAGTTACCCACCTAGCGTAAAAAATAATCAAATCTTTGGCTGTTGAGGATGGCCACTAATGGTTTTGTCCTCATTAGTTCATACAATCACGAGGAGAAGTTAAATCCATCCTTGTCAGTTATCACGGCCTGGGTGCTATCCTTTCAGCAATTGTTGGATAAAGATGAGTTTTATATTTAATAAATGTTTTGAACAGGAGGAAAAGTGCTGAATTTGAATAAAAAAGGGAAATGTTAAAAAATGGCTGGGAATTTGTTTATAAACTATTTTTAAAAATATTTTATTAAAAAAATAATAAAACAATTAATTTTGTTAATAAATTTTAATATTTTTAATAAAAGTAATGTCAAAA
The DNA here is from genome assembly GCA_030021035.2 of Notholithocarpus densiflorus. NCBI lineage: Eukaryota > Viridiplantae > Streptophyta > Magnoliopsida > Fagales > Fagaceae > Notholithocarpus > Notholithocarpus densiflorus. Next base: position 10,028,391 of record JARYZH020000006.1, read on the forward strand.
CTTTCTTTATATTGTTTATTAACAATTGCCCTAAGGGCATTTGTTAAAATGACCAAATAATAAAAACTTCGGCTAAGAAAGCCAATAATTAATTAAGGGTAAATTACAAAATTGGTTCTTATCTTTTACACCATTTGTCAATTCAGTCTCTAACCTTTTAATTGTGTCAATTTAGTCCCTAACATTTTTAGTGTCGTGTCAATTTAGTCCCTATCATTATCCTATAGATGGAAAATTCTGACGTGTCAAACGGAATAATAATAATAATAATTGATTTTTCATTATCCACTTCAAATTTTTTTAAAAAAACCAAAATTTCTGTTCACAATTAAGTTTGGGAAAAATTCTAAAATCCCCTTTCTCTTTCTCATCAGATTACATCTCCCTCTCTTCTCCCTCACCCTCACTTTCACTCACATGAGTCAAGATCTGAAGTCATGAACCTGTGATTGACCACCGCATATGGTACATCAACACCGTTGGTCTCCAACAATCTATTATTTATTCTATCACGGTGTGTAAGTATAGAAAAGAGGAGGGGTTGATATATGGGATGGAGTGCTCGGTTTGCTTGAGTGAGTTTGAAGAAGATGAAGTCTTAGACTTTTGCCTAAGTGTTGTCATGCTTTTCATGTACCTTGCATAGATATATACCTGGTTAAGATCAAACAAGAATTGTCCATTGTGTCGTGCCCCTGTAGTTAGTGACCTGGTTATCAGGTAAGTGCAATTGAGCCTAATTTGAGTTCTCTGGGTTCAAACCAAGAAACCCAGTAGAGAATGTTGAAAACCATAGTGGAGTGGAAAGCAATCAAATTGGAACTCAAGTGGTGGCACTAGTAAAAGTGGGGCTGGTGACGTGAGGGTGAGGGAGAAGAGAGGGAGATGTAATCTAATGAGAGAGAGAGAGAGAGAGAGATTTTAGAAATTTCTCCAAACTTGATTTGAGAACATAAAATTTGGGTTTAAAAAAAAAAAAAAAATTGACGTGACGATACAGTTGGCAATTGATGTGGCATGAAAAATAATTTTTTATTATTCTGTTTGAAACATCAGATTTTTCCATCCAAAGGATAACAGCAGAGACCAAATTAACATGACATTGAAAATGTTAGAAACCAAATTGACACAATTGAAAGGTTAAGGACAAAATTGAAAAATTGTGTAAAGGATAGAGACCAACTTTATTAAAAGCTTTGGCAAAGGAAGCCGTACTTGGTGCTGAACCCACCTAGCACCAACGGGGCAATCGAAGTCCTCTCTCTTTTGCAAAATAAAAATATAGATCAATTGCAAATGACATGTTACAATTTGAATTTGAAAGGAAATATCCCATACCATTACTAGCATATCTGAAAATAACCATTGGATGGAAAATTTGATTAATTTTCAGGAACTCCAAACTTTCATCTAGATGGCTAAGTGATTATATATATATATATATATATATATATATATATATATATCTATATCTCCATGCCTGGTTCAAGTTCATGCTATACCAAGATGAAAATATGACTCATTCCTAGTTTGTTAATTTTGATAAAATTTCAGTTCTCACCTACCTCTTTGGTTCGCCCGTTGGTGGACGCAATTTGGCCCTATTACTGATATTTTTTTTCAAGACCTCTGACTGGCTCCTTCAAGTATTTTACAAAACAAATCCATATGGTGCTAAGTTTCCTGTGACACTTCACTTTGTTAAAAAATACAAGGTCCCTTGGATCTTGAAATGGCTGTATGTAAAGGAAATGGATGTTCTTACTCGGTAATGGTTTGTTAAATGGTTGGACAAGTTTTTCCACACCCAAGATGTTATTAATAGTGTTACCTGGGAATTTCCTGCTGTATGTTAACACTATTACTCATGATAAAGCTTAAGCTCCAGCTTACCCCCTTGTGCAGACAGCTATGCCTCAGCCCACTACAACTACACCTGCTACCACATCCACTACTAAACCTGCTAAGCCTTCTGCCAAGATCAAAAAGAAGAAGTCTGCTTTTGATGGTCTCAGCAAATCTGCCCTACTTGCCCTGTTAAAACAACAGTGGAAGGATGAAGAAGAAGTTGCAAATGCTAATGAAGAAGAAGACGATGGCCAAGAATTAGGGGCATCCTCAGAAGCCTTTGTTGCTAATACTAATCCTTATTACCCATACAATCAGGAAGTATTTGGCCATGATGAAGTCTCCACACCAGAATTAGGTGAGAATTAACAATGTTGACACAAGTAGCCAAAACTACTAATATAATCTAAAACTACTAATTAATATATATATATATATATATATATATATATATATATGAGATAAGTTCAAGTTACACAGTGTAACTCCACAAAAGTGAACATTTTTTAAACCGTAGATTTCAAATAGATCTAATAGTTAAAAATTAACTAAAATCCATGTCATTCTTAAAATTTATTGCTGACCACATCAGCTAACCTAATCAATTTGAGAGAATATTATACTAATATTTTTTTCCTACTTTCTTTCTCTCTCCTAATTAATTCATCCCTAACCTCTACACAAAATGCCTATTCTCAATGTTCTTGAGTTACAAATTTTCTTTCTCATGGACTTATTCTTATTTGGTATTATGTGAAGTTTAGATAATAAACGTTTAGAGAGAGAGAGAGAGAGAGAGAGAGAGAGAGATATTTAATACAGTAGGGATTAGAATTTGAAATACAAACAAATTCTATTTACTACAAATCAAATTTTGATAGTTTAATCTCATCATAATCTTTACAATTTGATAATTTTATTTTAACTCTAAGGATCGGATTTGGTTTCATTTGTTTTTCCCCTTATAAAAACAATATCTAGGAGCCTAAGATCATTTAACAGTAACTTTTCCACACTAAGATAAATATCTCCCTTATTAAGAGCATCTACCTGCCGTTGATTTTCACATTCCACCACAAGATTTGTGAATCCAAAATAAAGAAATCTAAATCTAGACCCAAATAATCATTTGCCAAACGGCCTCACATATCAAATAATCAATACGTAAATACCAGAGTAATATAAGGCTATGAGGAAGAAAATCTGCAACTCAAAAATTAAGAATAGGCACTTGTGCAAGGTTAGGGATGAATTAATTAAGAAAGAGAAATAAAGTAGAAAAGAATAATATAATATTCACTCAAATTAATTAGGTTAGCTAATATGACAATTAATTTTAAAGATGACATGAATTATAGTGATTTTCTAACCATTAGATTTCTTTATAATCTACAATTTAAAAATGATATAACTTGAACCCATCTTATATATATATATGATGACATCCCAACCCAAGATGGATGAGGATGCACCCGAATTGTAAACCTTGCTTGACAGGTGGTGCACATCTAGTCTTTTCAGTTGACTTCAATTGAAACTTAAGAATTCAAACTCATCTATTCCCTATTTATGCCTCACTAACAAGTAGTGTTCATACTGTCCCAACCATTAATAGACGAAGCCAAAAGCCCTAGTAATCAAGGTTGTCAAAATCAGGATCTTACGTAGGATCGTGAGAGGTAGGTGGGATCGTGGATCGTAAGATCCTACATATTTTCATATTTAAAACAAAAAATACATTGATAATGACTTTGTATGTTGAATAATCACATAAATTGTGAATTTATCCATAAAAAAAAAAAAAAAAATTGCATTATATGATGTAATTTGCATGTCTTACATCGCTACGTCTATACTAACGAAGCAAATATATTTACATTTTGACCCAATGTATCTAGAAAGTTCAATAAATTTTTAATTAGCAACCAAATACCAAAATATTTATCAATAATATGAAAATATTTTCCAAGTTCTAAGTTTCAAGTTTAAAATCCAAAATAAGTTATCAAATGGAAATTAGCTAACTAAAATATGAAATCCAAAAGCAAGATTAATATTAAGGTGAAGTGAACATTTAATTATTCTCATTATAGGGTTCTTATGACCACCGTCTTAATCATCATCAACCATTTTATCATCTATGTAGATATTATATATTTATATACTCTCAATTATTCAAGTTATATCACTCAGCAATAATTACAGAGCGTGCTCAAAAAAATCAATCAATCAATATACAAATACAAGCATACTAATAAAATTATATATAAGAAAAACATTTTAGTAATATTATAACATAAATTAGTATATTGATCAAACAAATTTAACAACATTATAGCTTAAAATGTAGCAAAACTAATATAAATTCTTCATTTAGAAATGATGAAGCATACCTTCATTTTTATTACAAGTGAACTAAAAACTATAAAACATTTACTTAGGTTAACATAATTTTATAAAAAAAAAAAAAAAATAAAGTCATACCATCACAACATAGAAAAATAACAACCTTTAAAGCTTTATCAAAACCAAAAATTTATCCTTAAAAAAAAAAAAAAAAAAAAAAAAACCAAAAACTGATGTTTTGATAGGATCGGTAGAATTGGTAGGATCCCATACGATCCTAAACGATCCTACCATTTTTACGATCCTAGTGCGATTCTAAACGTTTTGGTGAGGTGGGATCGTAAAATCGTGCAATCCTACGATTCAGATCGCGATTTTGACAACTATGCTAGTAATCACACTTCTTGGTGTTCAAATACCCCCTCTCACAACTTTTGAATTATCTATATACAATAATAATAATAATAATAATAATAATAATAATAATAAGGTATTTTGAATTATAATGTGAAAATGTAGACATCGCCAATGCGTATGATTTCTTACTATTTGTTTTTGTTCAAGGCACAGACAACAAGGACAAGTATCTTGCCAACGAGTCCGAGTCTTCTTTAAACAAAGCCATATCAAATACCAATTTTCTTTGTGTTTTTTTTTTTTGTGTGGGTAATTTATATGCATCCAATGGGTCTTACACCTACAACTTCACCCAGAGGTCATTAGCTGCTGATATACAAAATAACAATTGTAGTTATAAGCAAATAACGTCAAAAACGAAAGCACTAAAATACATTAGTAGTGAGATTATCATATGATTATACCTATTTTACCTAATACAACCTTTTATCAGCAAGGCAGAGACTCTAAAATTGCCACACCAAAGAACTGAAATAAATAAATAAATAAATAAATAATTTTAAAAAAAAACCCTGTGATTTTTAATAATTTACTAGATCATGATTCCCTCTACATTTGCTTTGAAATAGAGAGGTTTCATTTCATGGTAAGAATTTCATTTTTTTCATAAATCTAATCAGGTTAATGGCATTATGTTATTTAAAATCTCATTCCACCAAATAAAAATTGATAATTGATGTTAAATGACGTGAGATCGTGTATACCTTCAAATTTTTGAAAAGCTAAATCTTTGGCATTGAATGGTCCCTCTCCATTTCAAAAACAAATAGAGGTTCCTAGTACTATCTTGGAATTCACCAATAACTAATGCATCCAACATTGTTGTTACAATTCTAAAATACCTAATTATGTCTAAAAAGTTCTCCCAAAGCAAGCAACAACTATAAGTTAAAACATTCAAAAAGAAAGAAAAGTCAAGATCTTTTGACATGAGAAAATGTAAAGGCTGAAATACATTTTAGTCCCTCTAACTCTGGTGGTGTTGTCATTTTATTCCTTCAAGTTTCAAAAATTGCAATTAATCCTTTGAACATTTGAACTATTGCCATTTTGGTGCCTCAAGTTTCCAAATTTGCAATTAACCCCATGAACTTTCAAAATACTATCATTTTCGTCTGTCAAGTTTAAACTTTTTTTTTAATGTTTCAAAACAAATGACTTCATTTAGATATAGTTAACAAAACATGATGGGATGGTCAAATTGACAACAATGCAAAAGTTTGTGGTTAATTGCAAGTTTTGATACTTTAAAGGATCATAATGACAACAACACTAAGTTAAAGGGTGTAAAATGTATTTTAACCAAAAAAAAAAAAATCAATGTAATTCCAGCTCACCTTATACATATTCTAATTGAGAAATTAACTTTCCCATTATGGCTCGCCTCCCTTCCCCAACCTAAATAAAACACTAAAATTGCTCCCTTTCTTTGTCACTCTGTAAACAGGTTGATGACTGCCTTCATGGTCTCCAGACGGATTAATGAGTACCACTGTACCAAAAGACTATCAACTCCAAAAAAAAGAATCAAACATACTCGGAACCCTCATCTAGAGGCACGTCCCACATGAACCTTCCTTTTTCATTAAAGAGAAAAGACAGGTTGGGCTAGAAATTTTTGGAAGCTATATATATATCCTAAAAGCAAACACCCCAAATCTTTCTCTACCACATCATACAATTCATCAACTGCATTTGCTAAATATAACTCTAAGCACCAAACGCTAGTATCTCCCAGCATTTTCCCTTCTTTATATATATATATATATATATCTCCCACCATAAACCATCCACCCTCTCAAAAGAGGGGTAAAAAACCAATCAACAGACTTAGTAAGCAGGCTATGAGGAGGAGGCGAAAACCAAATGCACCTTCATTCCTTATTCCACAGGCACATCCATGGAACTTCTTGGCTCATGGCTCTTCCATATCCCATCATCAACACCATAAGGAAATATAATAGTATAAATATTGTATACACCTCATATTTCTCCTCCAAAAACTATTCTACACAACAACCTTGATGACCTGCAAATGATGGAGGACCAGAAAGAAAGAAAAAAAAAAAAAAAAACCAAAATAAGCAGCAACACAAAGAAAAACAGAAATGCACTAAATGAGGGGAAACAAAAAGGAAGAACACAACAAGACGGTATGTGGAGATCCTCGACTTGCACCTGGAGAAAGAGTATTTTTATGATGCCACTCTAAGATCATTATTGAGGTTTGTAAATACTAAACACCCCAGTGTAATACTTCCTACCATGGCAGATCAACACCTAATACAAGCCTCAGAATCAAGCAACGTTTCTCAAACTTCTTAATCTACTCAATTTCCAAACCTAAGATAATAAGACACGGATGCAGACTTTCATATTCCTATGAAAGCAATGCTCAAAGATTAATGACAATTCACAAGTTAAGACACATATGAGAACATTATCAGTCATTAGGCTAAGGAAATATATATTCTACATATGAGCATAAAATTATAGGCACAATGTGTCAACTACCAGTAGCTAGGACTTGTGCAACCTTTGTCCTGGCCATTGTAGCATGTGTGTTGCCCAAGGCATGTGAGGCATGAAAACTTGACAAATATTAACAACCACTACACCATGTGAAAGCCTGCGTGTAAGATCAATGGAAACATATTTTGAATTCCTAAAATAAGGTTTGCATTTAGGTCAATTTACAAGCACAATAACTATCATTCCCTAACCAACTTCTGTTATACTAGTGAGATGCTGAAACTTTCTTGAAGCAAACAACAAAAAAATAATTACAAGAAGTGAATACTCACCTAGAGAAGCGAAAAATAGAAAAAGGGGCAATGGGGTGTTGTTTCATATTACACAAGGAGAACAAATAACCAAAAAGTATGAACCAAGAAAAAAGAATAAGGGAAGGAGAGGGGGGAGGGGGGAAGAGGAAAACATTGAAAGACGCCATGTATTGTGTGTTTATGATCATATGTACTCAAGAAAAGAATGAGTTGAACTGTGCAGAGTCATAATAAAAATAAAAGAATAACATCCAAATATAGCTCACAAGCTGCCCTTTGTTTCATTGTAGAAGCACTAAAACCATCTACCAAACAAATAACTCACTCATGGGCTTTTAAATGAGAAATTTCTAAAGAATCACATTGTGCCTGAAAACTGTGGAGACTACCATGTTCAATCGCTGCTTGATTCTAACTTTTATGTTTATACAAATATATGTTACGACACAAGTCACAATTGCATTAATATAGTTGTCAAATGTAAAAGGAATTGACAGCTCCAACACAAAAAACTTGCAAGAACATCTTCAATTTTGAGTGTCTAGAAGCACAGCTCATTTGAAAAGACATTATTCATTAAACTTAAACTGAAACCAAATAAATAATAATCATAATTTACGCAGACAAACCTAAAAATCTTCATAAACAAGGCGAGAATCAAGTTGAATCCAGAAATGATAACAACTATCAAAAGATTCTAGCAGGATTAATTAGAATTTTCCCAAAAAAAAAAAAAAAAAAAAAGATGAGTTCTTGCTAAAATCTTACCCTCGTAACTCTAACCCGAACCTTTGTCCTTCCCTTCATTACCACCAATAGCATCAGTCACCAAAGCCATCGGTCTTTGATCAATAACCTCATCGATAATCCCAAACTCCTTGGCCTCACCCGGTGTCATGAAATAATCCCTGTCCATGTTCGTCTGAATTACCTCTAATGACTGCCCTGTGTGCTTCACATACAGTGCATTCAGAGAATCCCAAACCCGAACAATCTGCTTCGTGTGAATTGTCAGATCCTTCGCCTGCCCACTGTATCCACCGGAAGGCTGATGAATCATAATTGTGGCATTGGGAAGTGCCCGCCTCTCACCCTTGGCTCCTGCAGCTAAAAGGAGAGAAGCCATCGAAGCAGCTTGCCCCAAACAAATTGTATTGATTGGAGACCGGATGTATTGCATTGTATCATAAATTGCAAGACCTGTATAATTCAATCCAATCCAGGAAATATAAATAAGTTTCTGGACAGGGAGGAATAGAAGGACTTTCCAAGTCTTTAAATATGTACAACAGAAAAACTAAGCTCAATACATATGCATCACAAATGTTTTTTCTACAAAGAACCCACAACAAGAAAAGAAACCATTTAAAAAAAAAAAAAAAAAAAAAAATTCCATCAACAAATTTTAAGTTGTTATGTTTTGACAAGTATATCTTGAATCTCTAGATCCTTTGAACTAACAATTAGAAATAAGCAATATGGAATTTGAAAAGTGGAATAGAAATGTACCTGCGGTGACGGCGCCGCCGGGGGAGTTGAGGTACATGTGGATGGGTTTGGAGGGGTTTTCAGACTCGAGGAATAGGAGCTGGGCGACGACAACGTGGGCAGTGTCGTCGGAGATGGGTCCGTTGATGCAGACAATTCGTTCCTTGAGGAGACGGGAGAAGATGTCGTAGGCGCGTTCGCCTCGCGACGAGTGCTCTATCACCATCGGGATCAGGCTGTAGCTGCGCATCATTGGCTGCTGCAGCTGTTGACACCATGTCGCCCTGCCCACCAGTCTCGCGCTTGAAATTAGACTCCTCATCCTAATGCCAATGCTATAGAGAGAAAATAGACGAGTAGTAGTAGTAGTAGAAGATCTTTGATTTGGAAACAACCGCCTAGGGTTTATGACTTAAGATAAGAGGTTTTTATTTATTTATTTATAATTTTTTAATTTTATTATTATTATTACTCCGTATTTTTTTTTATAATGTTAAGATAAGAGTTCTAGTTCACGAGTTAGAGCATTCAGGTTGGATCTTATAAATGCTATATATTGGTAATATTTAGCATCAGAGTCCCAAAACCCCCTATTACCTAGTCTTGCAATTGCAAAAAAAATTTGCAATTGTGCTACAGTGCCATCATTTTTATGATGGCACTGTAGCAACTTGTAAAAGGTTTATATTGTATTTTATGGTTGTGGGTGGGTATTTTTAATTATATTTTATGAAGAGGAAGAGAGAGAAAAAATTGGTGAAATTAATATTTTAATGAATAGATGAGATAAATAAAAGTTGGGATGTTGGGTGTGTTATAAAATAGTATGGTATAATTGATATAGTAGCTGTAAAGATGGTAAAATAGAATAGTTTCGAAAAAGCGGATGTGAATGCTCTTACTCTTTTAATTTAATTAATGTAAAAAATAATAATAAATAAAAACTACATTTATTAAATTTTCTTTAGTCAGACTTCAACAAAGTACCACTAGATCATACGTAGTTATCATACCATTGTCACATCTACTGCTTCCCTTGTTCTAGTATTTTTGCACTTGCGTGCTCATAGTCCTCTTCTATTTTTTTCTGAGATTGTTATATTTTTTAATCACAAAAATACATAATGTGTGATGAGATTTATGTGTTTGTAACGAGTAGCATATAAATGGTCATCCATTGCTTGCAAACCGTCAGTGACAGTGACGAGTAAGGGTATGGACGAGCGTATGTGCATTAACTCTAGGCAGTAATCAATAACTGAGCAATGAATAGCGCAAAACCATTACCATCGTCCAATAATGCAAAATTAAGGACTGATTACGAACAGAAAACGTTGGAGTTAAATTGCAATCATTAAGCATTGATTACCCAGCTGCAACATAACGATTTACTGAGAATTAACTCAGCCAAGGTTATATATAGCCAGGAAAAACAGGTAAAAGGACACGAACACACAACTGCTATACAAATTATAGTTTTTCTAGAGAGAATAAGCTAACTTAAGCATCGGAGGGTCCTTGGTAGGCCCCAAACCGGTGCCCTTATCTATTGAGTGCTTTTTGTGACACAAGTTTTACAGGTCATCCATCATACTGACGAGCTACAGTTTTTTGCTTCATCAATTTGGTGCCGTCTGTGGGAACCGACTGAGTTGCAATTTTCTCAGGCAAATCATCGTATCTCTACCAACAAAGTTTCTCGAGACACATGGACACTTCCACTTCATCACCTCCTACGGACCCAACCGTAATGGCCCAACAGATTCAAGCACTCACTGCTAACGTGCAAGAATTGATGCAACAGAATGAAGAATTGAAGCGAAGGGTGCACCCTGGGACTCCGACTATGTCGCAGTCTCGACGCAATCACAATGGCAACGATGACGAGGCCCATAGTCCAGAGAATAGTGGAAGGGATACTTCTGAACATACCGCGCAGTCAACTTGTGGTAGTGATCAAATGATGAAAAACATGAGAAATGAGTTGGACGAGGTTAAGAACGCCATGAAGGGAAAGACAGCAATGAACCTTGATGGCATGATCAAGAGGACCGACTCACCCTTCACAGTTAGTGTCCTGGAGTGCCCTTTGCCTCCCAAATTTCGTCTCCCTCAGCTGGAGGTCTACGATGGCACTAAGGACCCTCTGGACCACATAGGAGCATTCAAAACAATTTTGAGTCTCCAATAGACCCCAGATGAAGTTATTTGCAGGACATTCCTAGCAACCCTTAGGGGAGCAGCACGGGTATGGTTCAGTAAACTGCCCGTAGCGTCCATTGCAAACTTTGACCAGCTAAGTGACTCCTTTGTCCGTCACTTCATTGGAGGCCAACGTCATAAGAGGCCCACTTCCTATTTGCTAACTATGAAACAGTAGGAAGGAGAGACCCTGAGGGAATATGTGAAGCGATTCAACAACGCAGTCCTAGAAATTGATGAGGCTGACGAGCAGGTGATAATGACGACCTTCCAAGCCGGGCTGATCAACCCTGACCTCGTTTTCTCCTTAGGGAAAACTCCTCCGACCTAGATGACGGATCTGCTGTTTAAAGCGCAAAAATACATGAATGGGGAAGACGCGCTGACAGTAAAGGGATTAACAGGCAAACAAAAGAAAGATGAAGGCGCAGAGTCCTAAAGTAAGAAGAAGGAGTGCAAAGATAGTCTTACGGAAGCTAAGGCTAGCAAAAGTAGTTTGGAGGCATTATCAAAGAAGAAGCTAAATTTCACCTCATTGATAATGCTTGTAGACAAGATTCTCATGCAGAGAAAGGACGACCCTGCCTTGAAATGGCCTAAGCCATTGAGCTCGTCCTCAAAGTGAAGAGATTCGAAGAAGTACTGCCGCTTCCATAAGGACCATGGTCATTTTACAGACGAATGCAGGGATTTGAAAAAATAGATAGAAGAATTAATCCAAAGGGGGAAGCTCCAAAAGTTTGTTAAGAAAGATTATCAAGCTCGCCAGTGAACAAAAGAGAAACCCACTGATGACCAAAGAGAGGAAGATCGGGACAATCTTAAACCCATCGTAGGAGAGATAAGGACGATCACTAGAGGACCAGTCATTAGAGGATCATACAAGTCCCAGAGGAAGGCGGTGCAGAGGCAGGTGAACAACGTCCATGTCAACCACCCAATGGCAAAACATCGTCACATTGGGAATGACGACATTGTCTTCTCTGAGCAAGATGTGAAGGTGATCAGGCAGCCCCATGATGATCCCCTAGTCATTATGCTAGCCATTGGGGTTCAACACCCAAAGAGTGCTGGTGGATAATGGGAGCTCGGCAGACATGATGTATATGACGGCTTTCCAGTAGATGAAGTTGGATCCAAAACGCCTCAAGCCTTTTGGATCTCCATTAGTTAGCTTCAGCGGAGATTGTGTATATCCAAAGGGCATCATTTCATTATAGATTACAGCAGGGACCTATCCTACTCAAGTGACGAGGATGGTAGACTTCTTGATCGTCGATTGCCCTTTGTCTTACAATATGATTCTTGGGCGACCGACCCTTAATCGCCTTAAGGCAGTAACTTCCACATATTGCCTGAAAGTGAAATTCTCGACCCCCCACGGAACTGGAGAAATCATAGGGGACCAACTTTTGGCTCGGGAATGTTACTAAGCGGTCTTGGCGTCTAGAGAAAATCACACTTGGATGGTAGAAGAAGAACCATCCAAACCTATGGAGGAGGCAAAAAATGTAGTGCTAGTAGAAGGAGATCCATCCAAAACCACCAAGGTAGGAAAGGAACTTTAACAGATTTTGAAGGACGAGTTGGTGAAGTTTTTGAAAAAGAACTTGGATGTCTTTGCATGGAGCCATGAGGACATGCCAAGGATCGACAGACGAGTGATAGAGCACAGTCTTAACGTCGACCCAACAAAGAAGCTCGTCCAACAGAAAAGACAAGTATTCGCTCTAGAGCGGAATAAAGCAATCATGGAAGATGTGGAAAAGCTTTTAACTATTGGGTTCATTAGAGAAGTCTACTATCCAAAATGGCTTGCTAACATTGTTATGGTAAAGAAGTCCAATGGAAAATGGAGAATGTGTGTGGACTTCACTGATTTGAACAACGCATGTCCCAAAGACAGTTTTCCCCTTCCTAGAATTGACCAGCTTGTTGATTTAACAGTTGGCCATGAGCTATTGACCTTCATGGATGCTTTTTCAGGTTATAACCAAATCCTAATGAAGGAAGAAGATCAGGAGAAAACTGCGTTCGTCACTAGCTAGGGCCTGTATTGTTATAAAGTCATGCCGTTCGGACTGAAGAACGTAGGCGCCACCTATCAAAGATTGGTGAATCAGATGTTCAGCAAGCAGATAGGGAGGAATATGGAAGTCTATGTAGACGATATGCTTGTGAAAAGCATGGAAGCTAAAACCTATCTTGCAGACCTTCAAGGGGCATTCGATACTTTAAGAAGGTATAAGATATAGCTTAACCCTACGAAGTGCCTTTTTGGAGTCTCCTCAGGAAAATTCCTAGGCTTTATGGTATCTCAACGAGGAATTGATATGAACCCAGAAAAGGTCAAAGCCATACTTGACATGGTATCTCCCAAGAAAGTCAAGGAAGTGCAAAGACTGACGGGGCGCGTAGCAGCATTAAAAGGGTTTGTCTCAAAGGCCACTGACAAGTGTCTTCCCTTCTTTAAAGTTCTTAAACAGGCTTTTCAGTGGATGGACTAGTGTGAAACAGCCTTCCAGAACCTCAAGGAGTATCTGGCCAAGCCTCCATTACTAAGCCCGTCAGTAGAAGGAGAAGATCTGTTTTTATACTTAGCTGTATCACAAACAGCCGTCAGTTCAGCTTTGGTCCGCGAGGAATCCAAGATACAAAGGCCAGTGTATTACACAAGTCAGGCCTTTCAGGGTGCTGAAGCAAAGTATCCACGTATGGAAAAGATGGCCTTTTCATTAATCATGGCTTCGAGAAAGCTTCGTCCGTACTTTCAGGCTCATACCATTGTAGTTATGACGGACTAACTAATCCGTAATGCAATAAGCAAACCAAATGTCACAGGTCGTATGGTCCAGTGGGCGGTTGAGCTAACCTAGTTCGACATTGAATACAGGCCAAGAATAGCAATCAAGGCATAAGCTTTAGTGGATTTCATTGCGGAATTTACTCTTCCAGACCCTAATCAAGAAGCAGAATATTGGACAGTTTGTTCAGATGGCTTGTCTGTAACGGGACTTGAAGGCGTCGGTGTCATAATGACGTCACTAGAGAATGACGTCCTTAAATATGGGGTTCAGCTTCAGTTTCTAGCAACAAATAATGAGGCAGAGTATGAAGCAGTCCTTGCCAGCTTAAAGGTTGCAAGAGCCTTGGGAGTCAAGAATGTGAGATTGAGGTCTGATTCCAAACTGATTGTTGGACAAATAACTAACGAATATGAAGCAAATGAGGAAAGAATGAAGAAATACCTACAGCTAATGAGCCAACTCATTGACGAGTTTGATAACGTTAAACTCGAGCTAATCCCAAGGGAAGAAAACTCTGCTACTGACGAGATTGCTAGACTTGCCTCAACCGAAGACATTTAAGCAACGGAAGGCTTGCTCATGGAGGTTCAGACAACCCCTAGTATTGATGGATTGCAAGCCCTTTCGATCCAACAACAAAGTAACTGGATGGAACCAATCATATCCTACATCAGAGACGGCCAACTCCCATTTGACTCATCAGAGGCAAAGAAGGTTAGAGTCCAAGCAGCAAGGTTCGCTGTTTTGAACTGAGAACTCTACAAAAGAGGATTCTCGATGCTATACCTAAAGTGTTTGGCCCCTGACGAAGCGACGTATGTGCTACGAAAAATACACGATGGTGTCTGTGGTAACCATTCCGGACCTCGATCTCTGGTGGGAAAGACGATTAGGGCAGGCTACTTTTGGCCAACTATGTAGAAGGATGCAGCTGAACTTGTGAAGAAATGTGATAAATGTCAGCGGTTCGGCAACATGCAGCATATTCCTGGGGAATTACTGACGAGCATCTCCTCACCTTGGCCATTTTCAACGTGGGGAATAGACATCGTCGGCCCACTCTTTTTGGGAAAAAGGCAAGTGAAGTTTCTACTCGTAGCCGTTGACTACTTCACCAAATGGGTCAAAGCAGAACCACTAGCAGTAATCACCGAAGACAAGATACAGACCTTCGTTTGGAAGAACATCGTCAGTAGGTTTGGGATCCCTAGGACGATTATATCTGATAATGATTGTTAGTTTGATAGTCGAAAATTCAAGGAGTTTTGCGCAGAGTTGGGATACAAAATCACTACTCGTCATTTGGGCATCCACAAGCTAATGGGTAAACAAAAGTAACAAATCATACTTTGCTTAAACTCATCAAAGCACGACTTGAGGGGGCAAAGGGTGCATGACCTGAAGAGTTGCCTGGGGTATTATGGACTTACAGGACAACAGCGAGAACACCAACAGGAAAAACTCCATTCAAGTTGGCCTTTGACACTGACGCAGTTATTCCAGCCGAGATAGAAGTCTCTAGTTTTAGGCAAGCTCATTATGACAAAGGTACAAACAATGACGAACTGAGGCTCAGCTTGGATTGTTCGGCTGAAGTCAGAGATGAGGTAGCCTTGAGAATGGCTCGGTACCAACAAAAAATGCAGAAGTACTACAATCAGAGGGTAAAACTCAGAAGGTTCAACCCCGATGACATGGTGCTGCGAAAAATCTCCCAAGCTACTAGGGATCCAGCGTAGGGGAAGTTAGGGCCTACTTGGGAAGGTCCATACAAGGTCTTCTGCTACTCCAGACAAGGCAGCTATTATTTGAAGGATTTGGAAGGCAATCAACTTCCTTGTCCTTGGAACGTGGAGCATCTCAAGAAGTACTATCAGTAAAAGCTATTGTTTGGTCTAATAAGCTCTATTTGCAAGAGCACCTCGCCTGACGACACATCAGATAAGCGAGATTTAATTATTTTTTCTAAGTATTTCTTTTCCTTCAAGTGTTTTGTTAAAGCTATTTTTAGTTTGCTGTTTCCTTGTAATTCCCTCGTATATGAGGAATGCATGAAATAATAAGGTTTGTTCAGCCATCCTTTTTTTCAATAAAGTTTGACAAAGTGTCAAAGCTAAGTTTAGTGACGAAAAGGAAGTATTTGAAATCTAGCAACAAGTTCAAATCACAAACGTGATAAGAACATGAATGGTAAAAGCTCAAATGACGAGTGAAAATCATAAGTGTGGTAAAAACTCAAAAAAGGAGTTAAAATCACAAAATATGGTAAATCCTCAAAATGACGAGTTAAAATCATAGATGTGGTAAAAACTTACTAGATAAGTTAAAATCACAAGCTAAAATCACAAATGTGGTAAAAACTCACAAGATGAGTTAAAATCACAGCATATGGTAAAAACTCAAAATGACGAGTTGAAAATCATAGACGTGGTTATAACTCTAACAATGAGCTGAAATCACAGAACATAATGAAAACTCAAATGATGAGTTAAATTATTAAGCAGGTAATAAAAGAGCAAGCATGAATCATAAGAACTTCAAAGTTCAAAACAAGATAAGTGCGTTTTTTCTAAAATAAAAGCCTCAAAACAGGAGGCACCCATCGTTTCTAAATTTAAAGCCTCAAAACAGGAGGCATCCATTGTCTTTAAAATGGAACAAAAAAAAAAAAAAATTACTTAAATTTTTACTTCAAGGAGCATGGACGATCTCCTCAACACGGCCCGCCTCTGTCTGAGCCTCGTCATTAGCTCCTCCTGTAGCAGCACCTTCTCCCTCAACAACCTTGGTAGCTTCAGCAATGGTTTCACCTTCCTTCTTATTAGCCTCGTCAGCAAGGATCTCAGTATCATTAGCTTCAAAGTCTAGATTCGTAAAATCAGCTACATGGCTATGGTGCTTCATCATCCACCGACGAAGAAGCTTGAAGCCCTTGAAGTACTGCTCGAACAGCATGTCGGAGAAGCAATCAGACTCCAGGAACCTGGAAGTCACTTTCTCACGTTCTTCGTCCGTTCTCAAGAGGGCAGCTTGAACTTCCTCTTCTTTTTGGATGACGAGTATTTTCTCAACCTTTAGTGCTTCTTTTAGTTCTTTCACCTTCTCCTTGGCCTTGGTCGACTGATCCATAGCTTCAATCAGATCCTTCCTCAACCTTGAGTTTTCAGCATCAACAGAATCAACCTTGGAGTTGGCCACCACTACCTTCTCCTTGCTGTTTAAGTAGTTTATCGTTAAATGAAGGGACTCACCAAGAACCTGAAAAAATAAAAGGGTTAGTAATTTTTAACAGGTGTAACTACTTAACGAGTAATGAAGAAATGTTGAGTGAAATACCTGCATTAGCTTGTGAATATGGTGGCTGACTAGTTTGTGAGAAGAAATGGATGAAAGACCCTTAAGCTCGTCGTCAGTGACGACATTATGAGCTCTTCCAAGGTCAGTAGCAGGGTCGTCCCAAACACTCTTGCCAACCTTGGCCTTCCCTTTAGAGTGTGTGGTCGGAGGACTGAAGGTCATCATCTCAAGAGAAGGTGTGGGAGAAGGAGTGCCAAAAAATGACTGGAGGGCAGGAGTCTCGTCCTTCCCTTCATCCAGCCTGCGTTTCTTTGATCCAGGGGTAATAAGATATAGGGGTTCATTCTTCAAGCTCTTAACACGGGCATACTTGTCTTTGCTGTACCTAGTAGCCATTTCTGCAAGAAGAAGGTTAGTAGGGTGAAAATCTATAAGGTAAGACAAGAAAAGACGAAGGATTAAAAACCTACTCTTCTCTTCCTAGGCAATTTTCTTCAAAACGTATGCAGAAGGCCCGGGTCCAAAACAACACTTGTATAGACAACAAGGATCAACCAGCTCGTCGAAATCGTCAACCGTGAGGGCAAACTCAAGGGCAAACTTAATTCGTCCTTGGTAGCGTTCCTCTAACAATGGACAATCAGCAACTTAAAAAAAAAAAAAAGAGATCAGAAGAGCAGTAAACTTAAAACAACATGTTTAATGAAGAGGAAAAGAGAGACGCACCGAGAGAAGAGATTTCCCATTTCCGTAGCAACCATGGGACCTCACCCCACTGGTTGTTAGACATGATTTCCCATCCAGATCCAGAAATGAAGAAATATCGTGACTTTCAGTCATGAAAGGAAGTAGGGAAGCTACGGACAATTCTAGACTCCCTATTCCAAGGCAGAAGTTCAAAATACCCATAATGGGTGGAAGGCTTCAAACGGTACAGGTAAAGAAACTTATTCAGGGTAATCATGTCTCCATTATGGACAGACACCCAGATCGACATACAACCAATGATCGTCCTCCATGAGTTAGGGATGAGCTGACCAGGTGCAACATTTAGAGCAGAAAGGAGTTGCATAATAAAGGGATGAACTGGAAAACGAAGGCCACATGAAAAAGTAGCTTCGTAAAAAATCATCTCGCCATGGGCAAAGGTGCATGCTTTCTTATTAGGACGAGGAGGGAATTGAAACCTCTTATGGATAGATTTCAAATGTCTCGACTCTAAAAGACAAGACTCAGAGAGAGCATGAAAGGGGATTGAATACGAAGGAACTTTAGAAGAAGAGGAGGGTTTTGAAGACGATGGAGGTTTTGACACTACGATTTCAAAATCTTTATCAGAGGACTCACCACTTGACGACAAACCAGTTTCTAACTCACTGGACCTAACGTCACTGTCCCTGTACTCTATGGCAGTCATCTCTAGATGATGGGCAATTAGAGAACGACGGAGCAAAGGGTAAAGGCCAATCAAAACAGGCCTGAAAGCCCTACAGTCTCGAGTAACATATAAACCTATGTGGGGATGGCGTCCACTAGAAGACTCAAGAAACACTCCTAACGTAGCAAAGAAGAATGAAACTGTTAGGACATATGTGATTCACTTGTTAGGAACATATGTCACTATTTTATGTAATTGGCTAATCCTTTGACAAAACGCACTTTACTTATAATTGGGTAGAATCTAGGTGTTTTTAATACTTCAAGAAATTGTGTTTCAAGATCAAGTGTTGAAGTCATCAAGTCTGTCCAAGAAACAAGCTGAGAAGTGCAAGTTCATTAAAGCTCGACAGCTAGCATGTGTCGAGGTTTAAGAAGCTATTCAGCCCTTGTGCTCGACAGCTGCTCGACACCTACTATCTGTCGAGGTTTAAGAAAATCAGAAATTTTGATCTGTTTTCTTGGAATCTGTGAATGTGTCTTTGGGACTTCTTTTCTCCTAACTCTAGACATATAAAAGGATAATTCTAAGGGCCGTCAAAGAGTTCACAAGTTGCACAAGTGTTGAGCAAAGTTTGTTTAAGCAAATTGTGACCGGAGACAGAATTTGCCCTAGTTCATCGTTCTTGAAGAAGTTGCTGTGTATGTGCACCGTAGGGTTTTGTGACCAAACATCTTCTTGATCTTCATCGTGTGGATGAACTAAAGAACTTTGTAGCCAACAACCTTCTATAGTTGGTGATTGAAGTCGCGCACTAGGATCCACGCAATTGGTTAGTCACGTACTTGGGAGCCGTGCATCAAAAGGGGAAATTGTCACTACAGAACAAGTCCAATTGGGTATTGGGGTAAGGGTTCAACTGTAGGTTGGTATAAGGTACTGGGATTCCTTTACTTGTAATCGCTTGTTGTGATAATAGTGGAATTTCAGGAGTGGTGACCTGAAAATCACCAGGTAGGGTTTTTGCCATTAGGTTTTCCCCATTTGTAAACAAATCACCATGTCAAATTATTTTTCGTTGCATACTTAGTTTAATTGGTTGTTTGTACTACCACGCGTTTGCATGTTAATTTGATTAATTAATAAACTTGGGTAATTGATTAATTAATTTATCACAAGGGGTCAATTCGTTTTTGGCCTATCAAGTGGTATCAGAGCAGGCACACTCTGATTAGAGTTAATCTTTGTTGTGTTGATCCATTGACCCCTGTTTGTCATGGATAGAGGACAGTCTTTAATCATACCTCCTTTATTTGATGGCACTAACTATGCATACTAGAAAGTACGCATGAGAGCTTTCTTGCAGTCCTTAGATGAGAAAGTGTGGCAAGCTGTGGAGATAGGCTGGACTAAGCCTACAGAAGCGTCGGCCGATTGGGATGATGCAAAGATCAAGGCGGCAAACTTCAACAGCAGGGCATTGAATGCTTTATTCAGTGCAGTCACCAATGAGGAGTTCAAGAAGATATCCTTTACTGAAACTGTTAAGGAGGCATGAACCATCCTCCAAACAACCTATGAGGGAACCAAGGCTGTCAAGGATTCGAAGCTACAGAGGCTCACTACAAGCTTCAAAGAGATTAAGATGGAGGAGGATGAGTCGTTCGATGAGTTCTATGCCAAGCTCAAAGACATAGTGAACTCAACGTTCAATCTTGGGGAAACCATTCTTGAACCCAAGATTGTGAGAAAGGTGCTCAGATCTCTACCTGAGAGATTCCATGCCAAGATTACAGCAATTGAGGAATTAAAGGACATTGATAAGATTCCTTTGACAGAGCTAGTTGGTAATCTGCAGACTTACGAGCTAGGGCTAACAAGGATTGGTAAGTCGGGCAAGAGTAAGAGCATGGCCTTGAAGGTCAAGAGCAGTGAGACAGATGAGTCTTCAGATGATGAAGATTCTAAGATGAAGTCTTACATCACCAGGCAGTTCAAGAAGTTTATGAAGATTGCAAATGGAAAGGGGCTTCAACAAAGACCATAGGCAATCCAGTTCTTCTCAGTTTAAAAGCCAAGACAAAGGGAAGAAGGATGTAAGGGATGGCGGTCAATACATTGTTCCCGTAGGACCTAAGTGCTTTGGGTGTCAAGGCTTCGGTTAAATGAAACAGGAGTGTCCTACATATCTCAAGAGCATTGGGAAGAGCAAGGCACTTGCTGCTACTTTGAGCGACACCAAGCCTGAGGATGATTCCGACAATGAGGATGACAGAATTTTGAATGCCTTCACTGCCATTGTTAATCCTACTGATGGGATTGTTGAAGATGTGGATGAAGAAGAGGAATTGGTAGAGTCCAAGTTTGAGAAGATGGATGATCAAGATGATATCCATACAGCCTATGAGAAATTATACAAGCTTTCTGAGAAGCATGAGAAACTTTATAGGCTGACCACCAAGAAGCTCAGTGATGTGGAACTTGATCGTGAAGAGTTTTCCTCAAAGTTTGATAAAGCTAATCAGACTATTGGAGCACTGAGGTTCGAGAACAATTTCTTGGCTGAGAAGACCAAGAAGCTTGAAGCGGAGCTGTTTCAAGTCAGAGCTCAATTGGAGAGGACTTCAAGTGCAAAGCTTGATGAGATGCTCAATCTTCAGAAATCTGCTTATGATCGAACAGGTTTAGGGTATGGTCTCTCTTCTTCTAATATTGCTTTTACTAGTACTACTATTTTTGTTCCTCCTGCTAATAATGTTGAAACTAATGAAGTTAAAAATGATTTAGCTAGTGAGAACATAGACAATGGCAAATCTATCTTAGGAGCACCCTCTAAACTTACTAAGAATGAGGCTAAAAACCCTAGGGCTAAGAAGGCTAACTCTCAGAAGCCTAAACAGAAGAAGCAGCATCTCTGTCATCATTGTGGATCTGCCGGTCATACTCGATCAAATTGCTATAAGTGGTTAGCCACTCAACAGAGCAACAGCATGATAGCATCTGGAAGCCAGAATCAGCTTCAATCCTCTCTTACTCCCCTTGGATAAAATCTAGGTGTTTTTAATACTTCAAGAAACTATGTTTCAAAATCAAGTGTTGAAGTCATCGAGTCTGTCCAAGAAACAAGCTGAGAAGTGCAAGTTCATTAAAGCTTGATAGCTAGCTCGACAGCTAGCATGTGTCGAGGTTTAAGAAGCTGTTCAACCCGTGTGCTCGACACTTGCTCGACAGCTGCTCGACACCTCCTATCTGTCGAGGTTTAAGAAAATCAGAAATTCTGATATGTTTTCTTGGAATCTGTGAATGTATCTTTGGGACTTCTTTTCTCCTAACCCTAGACATATAAAAGGATAATTCTAAGGGCCGTTAAAGAGTTCACAAGTTGCACAAGTGTTGAGCAAAGTTTGTTTAAGCAAATTGTGACCGGAGACAGAATTTGCCCTAGTTCATCGTTTTTGAAGAAGTTGTTGTGTATGTGCACCGTAGGGTTTTGTGACCAAGCATTTTCTTGATCTTCATTGTGTGGATGAACTGAAGAACTTTGCAGCCAACAACCTTCTCTAGTTGGTGATTGAAGTCGCGTACTGGGATCCGCGCAATTGGTTAGTCACGTACTTGGGAGCCGTGCATTAAAAGGGGAAATTGTCACTACAGAACAAGTCCAATTGGGTATTAGGGTAAGGGTTCAACTTTAAGTTGGTATAAGGTACTGAGATTCCTTTACTTGTAACCGCTTGTTGTGATAATAGTGGAATTTCGGGAGTGGTGACCTGAAAATCACCCTGTGGGGTTTTTGCTGTTAGGTTTTCCCCATTCGTAAACAAATCATAGTGTCAATTTATTTTCCGTTGCATACTTAGTTTAATTGGTGAATTGTTTGTGCTATCACGCGTTTGCATGTTAATTTGATTAATTAATAAACTTGGGTAATTAATCAATTAATTTATCACAAGGGGTCAATTCGTTTTTGGCCTATCAGAAACAGAGGGAGTTTCCTTCCTAATGAAATCAAAATCAACTATTAAGGGAGAAAAATGAGTCTTACTATACAGAAGGTGCATAAACTCTCTTTTAGTTTCAGACTCCAAGCTTCGTGTATAACGAAGAAGAAGAAGAGGAATATGAGAAGGATTTTTAATTAAAAAAGGAAATGAATTCAATGCGCGGGAAACTCAAGAAAAACACACACGTGCGGCCAGCATAAACATGGAATATGGCGATCAGCTGACGAAAATATCGCCCTACAATAAATATGATGGGACGAGGATTTCGGGGCACGTACAAAGTTCTCTGCCCAAAATGGACTTTCCATATTCCTTAGCTCGCCCAGACGATGGACAACAAAGGAATAAGGGGGGCAACTGACAAGTAGCATATAAATGGTCGTCCATTACTTGCAAATCGTCAGTGTCAATGACGAGTAAAGGTATGGACGAGCATATGTGCATTAACTCCAGACAGCAATCAATAACTGAGCAGTGAATAGCGCAAAATCGTTACCATCATCCAATAATGCAGGATTAAGGACCGGTTACAAACAGAAAATGTTGGAGTTAAATTGCAATCATTAAGCATTGATTACCGAGTTGCAACATAATGGTTTACTGAGAATTAACTCAGCCTAAGGTTATATAAAGTCAGGAAAAACAGGTAAAAGGACGCGAACACATAACTGCTATACAAATTACAGTTTTTCCAGAGAGAATAAGCTAACTTAAGCATCGGAGGGTCCTTGGCAGGTCCCAAATCGGTGCCCTTATCTATTGAGTGCTTTTTGTGACACAGGTTTTACAGGTTGTCCATCATACTAACGAGGAACATACCGACGAGCTGCAGTTTTTGTAGGAAATGTGCAAGTGCGTAGCGGAAAAATTAACGGATCTACTTCATTTGCAATTGATAACATGTACTATGTAAGTTTCAGAATTTGAAAACAAGAAAGCGTACCTTGGTGTGGTGAAATTCAAAACCGAAGATCAGAAGTTCTTGGGAAGACTTTTAATCTTCACTCCAATTCCACTTGATGCCCAAGATGTGTGGTCTCTCAATCAGTTTCCAAGGAGAGAATAAAGAGTGTCCAACACTCACATACTAACCATTTCATTCTTTATGAGAACTCTCTTATGAAAGACCTTCATCTTAACCTTATGAAAAAACACTTATGAAATTCTATATGTTTTTCTCCTTATATACAACTGATTATCTAATTGGGCTAGCCTTTTGGGCCATTCCAATTGGGCTCTAGTATGTGGCTTGAAGTGGGACCAAAAGGGACCAATAAGACACTAGCTCCAATGGGCCTTGGGCTTTTCTGTCAACTCTTGACAAGTCCAAAGTTACCATTAACTATATTTAATACCACTATATAAATATAGTTGCACTCTAGGCCTTATCTATAAATTATATCCCAAGACTTTATTGTACATGCAACCCCTTCATTAAAATATTCGTAATAATACAAAGTCATGAATGTAGACTGCCACTTTGAAAATTACTACATCTTAATCCTTGAGTACCCGATTTAATCCTTTACGTTATTCATCATATATTTATGAAATCCAATTTCATAAATATATACTTTAGTAACAACTTTACTAAAGTGGTTGGGCCCAACTCTCTTGAATAACCAAACCCATTAAACTTATCTCAAGGGAATATTTTATGTCTCCGTTAAGAGATTATGAATTCCATCTTGAAAATATATGTTCCATCAACACTTAATGCGGTTACCTAACATACTGAGATTTTGACTGTGACTAATAGATCTCACTCCTGATATATCAAAGCAACCTACATCTCATGATCAAGTCCATTATTCTCTCAGGATTTAGAGTTCATGTAAATAGAAGTCGTGAGATTTATTATTCATTTGACAGTCGTTAGGAGAATAATAAATCTCACAACGGTCCAGTTCAATATGTCTTAACTCTTAAAACATATCAACATACCAACTAGAAGTCTCCACTTCCATGATCAAGACAAATCATTGTAGTTGATATGTTATAGTCTTCGTAGATGAAATGCCCAATTTCATCACCGACTACGAACTAAAATTCTGAATTTACAAAGAACTTGTGATTTATATCTTCTGTGACTAAATCACATAAATCACATACTATGCATCTCATGGATTAAGATAATGTCCTATTAGTTCATTTATAAACTGTCTCATATAATTAAACAAATTAATCATTTATAACATGCCATTAAATTGGATTTTAGGGCACAAATCCCAACAATTTTCTGCTTCATCAGTTTGTAAATGAAATAAAGTTTTCGTGCTACATCTCATCATTTCTTAGGAATTTTGGTGACTGAAAAATGCATCAACCCCAATTAGTATACGTGAAAATTTTATCTTTTAGAGAAAAAAAAAAGAGTCACACTATGTTTGTAAAGATTCACTGGAAACTTTTTATTTAAAATAAAAGGTGGAAACTTGTTTGACATTTTATTTATTTATCACTTCTATTGCAAATGAGGTTTATTTTGTTTCCATTATATCTACAATATCTAAGAAAAACAATGCTCCTATTGGGATAAAAGAAGATTCCGTATCACAAATCTCTCTAAACTATCTAATGCTATATTCAAATTCTGGGAAAATTAGTTCCTCTGTCGCTAGTGAAAGTTAGTGCTATTAACTTCTCCTAGCAGTAGAATTTTCTATCCCTTCTTCTTGAAGGCTTGTCTGTCAACTTTGTTTTTCTAAGGGCTTGTGGGGATTTCTTTATGGGGATTGGGAAACACTTTTTTCTTTTCTCATTGATGATATCACTAAAGGCTGGTGTAGACATCGCATTTTGTACCCCTTACAACTCGGGCCCTCGTTCCCCAATGATGCTCAAACTTTAAAGCCCAAGGCCAGTTTAGAGCCTAATTAGATATCAAATTGACTTGAGGAGTGTTAAAATGGAAATATAACCTTTTAAATGAGTAAAAATCTATTTTTGAAAATAAAAGACCAAAGTGGCCCTCGGCCCACGTACGTGGGCAATGGCCTACGTATGTGGGCCAAAGCATGCGTATGCAAGCACACTCTTACGTACGCAGGCACACTCTTGCGTACGCAGCTAGGGTTTCAAAAGAATGAAAAAGGCAAGTTTTCTCCAATAATAGCTGAGGTTTGGAATGAATCTCACATCGTCAATGAGTCGTTCCAAACCTCATTTTTTTCACTATATAAAGCTTTGCATGGTACATTTTCAAAACACACTGAAATCCCACCGGAAAAATACAAGATTCACTAGAAAATGGTGAATCAAAAGGGAGTTTTTCACAAAACACCCTCAAGTCAATTTTATTTGATTGAGATTTTCTCTGGCCCCAATCCTTTTAGTTTAACGTTGCTAATCACTCTCTTATTAGTTTGTAAAAGCTCAGATTTGTGTGAATACGCAAGAGCTTGTTTAGACCCCAATTTTAAAATTACGGCTAGATTGCTTTTACTTTTACTTTTACTTAATTAAAGTGCGGAAGAAGAGTAAATGTGCGCAATGAACCGATAACTACTCTAGTGCATAAACATGAACAACAAACAATAAAAGTAAAGCACAAGAGTAAGAGAAGAGAGATGCAAACACAAGATAACATCAAGACGTGTTATCGAAGAGGAAACCGAAGAACTCGGCGAAAAACCTCTCTGCGACCTTTCAAGTCGAAATCGATCCACTAGAGAATAAAGTTGGAGTACACGAATAACAAAAGACCCACCAAGCCTAGTCTACCCCATGTACTTGAGCCCTCCAAGCTCCTGCTACCAACGAACTTCTTGGAGTCATGTCTTCTCTAGCTTTCTGGATCCCGCAATATGCCCGATTGCATCCACCAAGCCTCACCGACTTCTTTTGGCAAATCCCTAAAGCTTCCTAAGCTCCGAAACACTTTCTACACTCTGAAAAGGTGTGGGATGTGTTTGGGTACAAATCTCCTCTCAAGGTATGGTAATGGGAGAGGGAAGGAGAAGAGGCTACAATGATTTCTCTCTAAGGATAAGTAGCTCTCTCTCTAAAAGATGGGTGTGTGTGTTGTAGAAAACCTATCTAGGGTTTTTCTCTCTGAATGGCCTCTCATACTTTTGTAGGTAATGAGGGTATATATAGTATAGGTGAAGGGTAAGAAAGTCACACTTAAAATCCTCTAGGCAGAATGTTTCGCGAGTACTTCGCGGGAAGGTCTTACCCGCGAGACACCCACGAAATCGACAGTCTGGCATGACTCTTCAGCTTCCAGCATATGCTTCTCACGTGGCTTTTTTGCAGGTTAGCTTCTCGCGAAATCTACTTGTTCTTCAATTAATGCTTGATTCTTCACCAACTTAATACTAAACCCAATACAATAAAATCTAACAAAATACAAGGAACAAAATTAAAGCAATTACAACAATTTTTGTCATAGAATAAAGCCAACATAAAACATAGTTGTAAATCACAACTTTACAATCTCCCCCTTTGGCTATTCCGTGACAAAACACCCTATAACAGACTCTAGACTTAAACGTGAGTTTGGGAACAATGGCAAAATTCACTCACACCTAAATCCAAAACCTGTGATGAACATGGAACAAAATACCTGTAACCTGAAACACTTGCACAAAACGCATTAGACCCTCAAGGTAAATCAAGTGATAAAAGGACAAGTATAATGTAACAAGTAAAATGCGATCAAGTAAACAAGATGTGAAACATATGAGCAACTTGATCAAACACATGACAGTCATATGGATATGACTACAATGATCAAATAACAAAGCAAATGATCATCCGAACATGCAACCAATAAAACACAATGGCATAAGGATGTATGCATGTCCAACACATAAGCACGATGCGATGAGAGCAACAAAGCATAGATACTAAATGTAACTCAAAGCACCATAAAGCAATGAGAAAACAAGCATAAGGTAAAACAAGAGAAAACAAGGTTTTCTAAAAAAAGAATGTATTCTCTCCCTTGGTATATGCATCTTCCCTATGGCTTTCTCCCCCTACGAATGTGCACGAGGTAGAATTTCTCCCCCTAAGAATGTGCACATGAGTCATATAGAAAGGACGATACACTCCGGTATACTCTTTAGTATACTCTCCCCCTTTTTGACACGAATAGAAAAATGAATCAAGAGGAAGGAGGGAAAGAAAAGAAGATATGAACAAGGGTAAAAGATGATGCATGAGGGATGCTAGATGAATGAGAAAATGAATCTCAAACGAAAGACAAAAACATCTAAAAATGCTACAAAACATAAAGTAAATATGACATGCTAAGGATGATGGAACAAGATGTAGATCAAGGCATGACAAGGATACAAGAACATGTTATATGTGCTAAAAGGTCTAAAAAGACTTAACTAGCATGAATAAATGCAAAACATGTCAAGTGTTAGAGTGTGTGCAGCAAATGTGCATCTACTATGCATGTGAGATGCATGACCAATGCATAAGTAAGCACTTACGGGGTAAAGTGTGTAAAACACACAACCAATGATCAAAACATGATAAACATGTATAATCATGGTAAGTCCCAAAGTTTGGTACTCATCGGAGTCCAAAACAATACCAAAATTCCATTTAGGCATTTTATCAAACACCTAGTATGCACAAACACAACTAACACGTAAAACAATGCATGAACATGTCAAAATCTTGCCTAAATACATGTTAAAATGCCACAAGGGGCCAACACAAACACAATCAAAGCAAATGGGACAGAGCCTAATCAAGAAAATCGAAAAAAATTTGCACAAAAATAAAATTTTCCCAACCCTTTCAAAAAATATACCCAACTCATGAAAACCTAAAATCTAAGGCTTAATCTAAGGAAATATAGATAAAAGAATGATGAAACTTACCTTAGAGAAGACTTAGAATAGATTGCACTTGAGCTTTTGAGAGAAAATTGGTTTAGGGTTGAGAAAGGCTCGAGGGAGGCAAAGGGTGTGAGTTTGAAAAACTATCATGTTCAGCCTTTTAAAAAACTGAAACACGCGTTTTTTGCGGATAAGCTTCTCGCAAAGTTACTCGCAAAAAATGCCACTGAAGCACATAAACTTTTCGCGGGTAAGATTATCTCGCGAGACAGTCACAAAAGTTTCTGTCTGAATTTTAATGTTTTCAAGTTTTGCCATCCTCATTATCGCGGGAAGAGCTAACTCGCGAAACTTCTCATGAAAATGCCTCTAAAGGAGTTTTTTGTTAAAAACATGAAATATGCAATATGAACAAAAACTCTAAACACAAAAGCATAAAAACACTTTCAAAAACATATAAAATATTCAAAAATCTTTTTGGGTTTGATCGACAAGCAATTGAGTATACACATCACATTTAAACACGTACAATCACACAAATGAAATAAGCATTCATTGAACATTAGACTTGTGTGTGTGGATCAAGTATGAACTAGTCTATAGTCTAGTTGAAGCTTTAATGATCAATTCAATCAAGTCATACACGACAAGTACGAAGTCAAGTGACCTATCTCACTTGTAGAAATGAACATATATGACCCCTCACCAATGTGATTACACTTGATTGAAAGCTTTTTGTTTTGCTTCCATTTACATACTTTTGATCAAAACAACTCAAATTTTTTAAGAAGCGATGCCAAACATTTTAAGATAACTTTGACAATTTAGCCTTTGGCTTTTGGCACCATACATTTTAGTACAAATCGCTTTCCCTTTTTCCTAGTCAAATACTAGTTTGTGCGATGGCTTTTTTAGCTCAAAATTTGCTTTTCGAGATTGACATTTGTAGAGCTCTTGAAAAAGACAAAAAAAAAAAGTGAGGAGATATATAGGCACAAGTCTACGCATGAATCAAGATCAAACAAGTCTATTGACCAATCATTCATGACAAGCTTGAAGATATATTTACAACAATCAAACGTAGATTTCTAAATGTCGCTCACACTTGGAAAATGTGCATACATAACAAGCTAAGCTCATAAATGCACTACGCCATTAGTACGAAGGTATTAGGCCAAACTCTCATGTGATATACACAATACAGGCAATCAAACTTTTTGGAGATTTTTCAATGTTTATGGGTTTTTGAGTTTTTCAACACACTAAAAAACAGATCATGAAAAGTAAAATCAACAAAAACAAAACAATGCATATAAAGAGATGCATGATGCACAAATGCATGACAATGAAGCATCTAATGCATAAAGAGTCCTACAAAGATCGAAAGAATTAGATCAAGGACCAAAAAGAGCATAAGCTCAACCATAGGAACCCTTCCTCATCCAAACGAATTGATTGTTTGGAATGAGTGTCTCATGAGAAAGGTAAGTGAAGGTAAGTCATGCATTGGTATGAACATGCATTTGATGATGTATGTCATTTGAATGTTTGTTTCATTGTATGCTTTATATGATTTTGTAATTGTCATGATGCCTTGCTGCCGTGTTTGATTTGCTGCCTTGTTTTAAGATGTATGATAGGGTTACACATGTTAGGGTTTGTATATGTGTGTGGTTTGGCTTTCTTTTTCTTTATAGATAGATAGGTATGTGTTTTGGAATAATGATGTCATGATTATATGCTTAGATGTATGCTAGTGTGTGTGTGAGTTTAGATACAAGTGTTGAATATGATTTTATCAAGGTTAAGACGTAAGACACAATGATGGGAGGCCAACCTTAGGATTGGGCGATCTTGGGTGCCTAATACCTTCCCAAGAGCGTATCTAAACTCCGAACCCATTGTAGACACTCGATTTTGTACCCATAATTTAATCTTGGAAGATGGCTAGAATGACCATTCATATACCCAAAAAAATCATAGTTGCATTACATATATTAATTCATTCATTGTATATCATAAAAATGATCTTGAGATTCTAACGGTCGCGATGGTATGTCCGATTCCCAAATTGGACCGTCGGATTGAAAGGTATCACGAGATCAAGTTTTCACGGTCTGCATGCTTTGTATGGAGTGAAGCTGACCACGTGTGATTAATTAAAATTAATTTTGATTAGTTAATGATTAAAGTTAATTAAATGAATTTATGTGATTAGTGGAGTATTTTTCTTAAAGTGAGATTTGTTGCATGGGATTAAAGCAAATAAGCTGATAATATTTAAAGACTGTAGATAATTAGGCTTTTAGGATAATTATATTCAAAATAATTATTTTAAAAATCCTAATTACCACTTTGGAATGAGGTTTATCATGAAAATAACTCTTAAATTTGTCCAAATACAGTTTTAGAGTTGTAGAGTTGGAATACACTTCAAAAACGTGCTAATCAAGTAGCAGATTTTAGATTCACGTTCCAAGAAACTTTTGGCATAGTAGAACTCAAAATTAGGACTAGGCTATTTCAGGGAAAGTTGTATAGAATTGAATTTCCCTTCAGCTCTCAAAAGTTAATCTTAATCCGAACTTTGAGTAAAACGATATGATCAAAATACTGAAACTTGTTTTGATCTGAAAAATCGGCTTACTCTTATCCAAATCTCTTTTTTTTTTAGGATTTTCTCCCATAGGTTTTTTGCTAATTTTTCGAAGCATTCCAACCTCTATAAATAGGGGATGCCTCTCAAAATTCAGCACTCTTTCTGACCCCTTCTTTCTGGGGCTCTTCTCTTCTGACTTTTCAATTCCCCTTACGTTAAAGACGTTCTGGAGGCTTTTGCTTTAGGAACTTCTTTTTTGTAAGTAAGGTATTTTAGACCTCAAAGAGGTGAACAAACTTCTTTGATTTCTAAAATATTCATTCATTAGAAGAGCACACTCATGCAAGAGGTATTCTGTTTCTTCTTTCTTTTCTTTTTCCATTAATTAGTTTGTTTTTGTTTGATGTATGAATATGTTTAGTATGTTTTATTATGTCTTGTTCTTAATATATAATTGCCATGATTGTTTATTTCAATTCTTTCCTTTTTGACTTCAAAATTTGCAATGATTAACAAATTTTTTTATGAAGATTCAAAACCGATCTGTATTTTCAGATCTGATTTTTTTAAAAAACTCAAAACTAATCTGTATTTTCAGATCTGATTTTTTTAAAAAACTCAAAACTAATCTGTATTTTCAAATCTGATTTTTATATATTCAAAACTGATATGTATTTTTCAGATTTGGTTTTTTAGTTCAAAAATTGATCTTTTTTTTTAGATATGATTTTTTAGTTCAAAAACTGATTTGTATTTTCAGATCTGATTTTCTCTAAATTCAAAAACTGATCTGTATTTTTCAGATCTGTATTTTTAGTTCAAAAACTTATATGTATTTTTTCAGATATGATTTTTTAACACAAAGCTGATCTGTATTTTCATTAAATACAGATCTGATTTTTTTAGAAAAAGTTTTCTTTGTTATAAAATTGCAGAGTTTGAAATTTAAAAGAAGGGATTGAATTTAGGTTGAAGTTTTTTTTTTTAATATATGATGCATGTATAATAAATTTATCTCATGAATGTGGATCCTCTTTCAAAAAGTCTTTTTAAAAAAAAAAAAATTCTTTTACATTAAAAAAAAAAGATCTGATTTTTCTTGATAAAATCACTTTTTTTATTATTTTTATTATTTTTTAACTTTACACAAAACAGATCTGATACTTTTTAACAAAAATCTTATTCTTTCTTTTACATAAAAAAAAAAAAAATGATTCTTTTACAAACCATTTTTTTTAAAAATTTTCAAAACAGATCTGAATTTTCTTTGAAAAGAGGACACATCCATAAGGCAAATTTTATTTAAATTAATTTTGGTCATGTGTCTGTCATGTGTGTTCAACATATCATTCAACATTATGCAAAAAAGAGTATATCTATCTGGGCGGAATGGGTGCCTAACACCTTCCCATTTCGTAACCTAGCCCCCGAGCTTAGGGTTTTTGGATAGGTAGATTAGTGTTTTGTCTTTTTAATTTTGGTAGATTGTAACTAGGACCCAAAGCCTTGTAAGGTTTAATTTACCAAAATTGTACTTGTCTTTATTCAATCAATGACATTCGAAATATTTTGATCATGTAATTTGTATTTATTTTTTCTTATTTTTTTGTATAAAAAATAAGTGGCGACTCTACACCACTACCCAAAAGAGAGGTGCCCTTAAAAGCTCTCAAATCTCTTTTTTGAGAGCACCTAATTTTCCCGGTCTCTCACAGTGGCGACTCCACTAGGGATGTCGAGGGCTAAGCTTCATGTTAGACTTAAGTGACCGATTATAAACCCTTGTCTTTTCGCTTGATTTTGCATGATATTGTTGTTTGTTTGTTTATTTATGTCTTGGGATGTTTGTATGATATTTTTTTGTTTGTGTTGCCATGTTAATTGTTAAAAGCTTTCCCTAACTGTCATAGTGTGTCATTAAAACAACAAATATGTATGTACCCATCTCAACATATGGTGGTAGTAACCATGGATCACCGGTCTTCATTAGATTCGGGTACCCAGTGGTGAACTCATCAACTCATAGCCTAAATTCACTGGATCATTTCTTGTTGACTATAAAGGATAGACCATGCCGTTTGGACCAACGTAATGTTCATTACATTACAAGTTGGGAGGTGTAACGTCCTAGCTATGGGAAACAATAAAACAACAAACCCACCCTACAATGTAATGACTTAGAACCTACCCTTAGGTCGGTCCCTATTAAAATTGCATTGCATATTGTGTGTGTTTGACCATTGTTTGAGCCATGGTGAGCCCAAGTTCAACACTTGGGCCCATCATAATTATTTGAATGTCATGTCTATATGCAGTTTGAGCCCAAGCTTGCTAAGCCCAAAGTCTATCAAGCTCAATGAGGATTCAAGCCCAATTCCATCAAGATCAAGTCATCTTCCTCGAGATTTAGGCCTACCAAGGTACAATTTTCATAATTTCAACTCAAACATCCACAATGGACCAAGAAGGAACAAGCAGCCTGACTTTGCCTCATTCCACAAGTAGTCAAGCCATATTTGGGTTATCAGGATCATTGTTTTATCTTAAAGTTTGTTGTTTACTACATGTTTCTAATGAGAATATTTGTTGAGGTTTATTGTATTTTTGTTGTTGCCATGTTTCATGCATTTTTTATATAAAAAAAAAAATCCAAAAAAAATTTCAAAAAAAAAAAAAAAAAAAAACAAAAAAAAGAGAGAAAAAAAGAGAGAGAAATTTTTTTTTTTCAAAAAAAAAAAGATTTTTCGAAAAATTTGAAAAAAAAAATTCAAAATCTTCAAAATTTTTTTTTTTTTTTTTTTTTTTTGACTAGGGGCATTAAGCCTTCTTAGTAACCTTTTTCTAAAACCCTTTTTGTTCTTTCAAAGACCCTAAGATTTTTCCAAAGCTTCCCTTTTAAAGACTCCAAAATTTTTTCAAAAGCCTTCTTTTCAAGAGAATACATGATGATCCTTTTGACAAAACTTCTTCCAAATCATGATGATTAATTGCTCTACCAATCAATTTGTGCCAATGAGGGATTTAACTTCATTCAATACATGTAAGGACTTTTGCTAAACATTCAAAATATGATAAGAAAAGGTCCTAAAAGGCAATCAAAGAAATTCATCCATTCATCCAAATTCTTCGAACCACATACACTCAATCCCAATCTCTTCAGAATTTTTTTCACATCGTTGGAGCATTTGTACTTCTATTCCAAGAATAATTTATTAAAAGAGTTCAAGTCACTATGCTTACAAGAAAGCATCACTAGGGATAGGAGGCCGCCTTTGGTAACCCATATTAATCCTTGACACCTATTACAATAATTATCCATTGCTAGCCAATTTGAGCCTCTAAACAGTTAGCGTGTTTTTCAATGAACCCACTAAAAACTTAAACCTTGGGTGGGAAAATTAAGTATGCATGCTGAAATCTCAAGATGAGGAAGTGTTGACCTTATGGATTCAGCACCACTTGGTAAGGTCCTCAATGAAGACAATGAGACCGATGAAGAGTTCATCAAGTTTAGAAAAGAGAGTTCATAAAAAAAAGAGGGGAAAGTTCACTGCATCAAGCTAGGAAGGAAGAAAACCCATCAAGAAGAGATAAGACTTTGAGAAAGCATCAAACTGTGAGAAAAAGGAGAAGGCCATCAAGCTAGAAAAGACTTCAAACAAAATAAAAAAAAAGAAAAAAAGAAAAGAAAAGAAAGAGAAGTGAATGCAAGAATTTTCATCAAGTTGTGAGAGAATACTGATTCATCAAAAGAAACAAGAGACATGAGATTCCATGAAAGAACGTTCAAGTTGAGAAGGATGAGCAAAAATGAAGATTCATCAAGAGAAGAAATTGTTGGAAAAATACATGTTTGTATCGCATACAAAACATACGCAGCGAAAAATTAACGGATCTACTTCATTCGCAATTGATAACATGTACTATGTAAGTTTCCGAATTTAAGAACAAGAAAGCGTACCTTGGTGCGGTGAAATTCAAAACCAAAGATCTAGAAGTACTTGGGAATACTTTTAATCTTCATTCTAATTCCATTTGATGCCCAAGAAGTGTGGTCTCTCAATCAGTTTCCAAGGAGAGAATAAGAGAGTGTCCAACACTCACATACAAACCATTTCATTCCTTATATGATCTTAATGAAAAACCACTATGAAAGTCTTATGAAAACCTTCATCTTAACCTTATGAAATTCTGTATGTTTCTCTCTTTATATATATAACTGATTATCTAATTGGGCTAGCCTTTTGGGTCATTCCAATTGGGCTCTAGTATGTGGCTTGGAATGGGACCAAAATGGAACAAATAAGACTCTAGCTCCAATGGGCCTTGGGCTTTTCTGTCAACTCTTGACAAGTCCAAAGTTACCATTAATTATATTCAATACCACTATAAGAATATAATTGCACTCTAGGCCTTATTAATAAATTATATCCCAAGACTTTATTATACATGCAACCCCTTCATTAAAATATTCGTAGTAATACAAAGTCATGAATATTGACTGCCACTTTGAAGATTACTACATCTTAATCCTTGAGTACCCAGTTTAATCCTTTATGTTATTTATAATATATTTATGAAATCCAATTTCATAAATATATACTTTAGTAACTTCTTACTAAAATGGTTAGGCCCAACACTCTGAATAACCAAACCCATTAAACTTATCTCAAGGGAATATTTTATATCTCCGTTAAGAGATTATGAATTCCATCTTGAGAATATATGTTCCATTAACATTAAATGCGGCTACCCAACATACTGAGGTTTTGACCGTGACTTATAAATCTCACTCCTGATATATCAAAGCAACCTACACCTCATGATCAAGTCCATTATTCTCTTAGGATTTAGAGTTGATGTAAATAGAAGTCATGAGATTTATTATTCATTTGACAGTCATTAGGAGAATAATAAATCTCACAGTGGTCCGGTTCAATATGTCTTAACTCTTAAAACATATTAACATACCAACTAGAAGTCTCCACTTCCATGATTAAGACAAATCATCTTAGTTGATATGTTATAGTCTTCGCAGATGAAAAGCCCAATTTCATCACCGACTACGAACTAAAATTCTGAGTTTACAAAGAACTTGTGATTTATATCTTCTGTGACTTTTCACATAAACCACATACTATGCATCTCATGAACTAAAATAATATCCCATTAATTCATTTATAGATAGTCTCACATAATTAAACAATTTAATTATTTATGACATGCCAATAAATTGGATTTTAGGGCATAAACCTCAACAGAAATTTAATCAAATTGAGGAAGATGACGAAAAGAAAAAGTAA
This sequence comes from Notholithocarpus densiflorus, assembly GCA_030021035.2. NCBI lineage: Eukaryota > Viridiplantae > Streptophyta > Magnoliopsida > Fagales > Fagaceae > Notholithocarpus > Notholithocarpus densiflorus. Next base: position 10,064,667 of record JARYZH020000006.1, read on the forward strand.
GATACATGAAAGTGCATTAGAAAGGATAAGAGGGTATCAAGTGCAAATTCATCCGAGAAAGATGGAAGTTTGTCAAATTGAAAGAACCAAAAAAAAAAAAAATGCAGTTGAGTGAAAACCAATAAAATTCCAAAAAAAAAAAAAAAAAAAAGCTTGCTAGGCTGAAAAGCCGAAAGGGCGGTGTTAAACATAATTTGACAATATTTGTTAAACATAAGTAGAATTGTCAAATTAGTCAAACAGGCGGTCTAAGTAAAAATTAGAGCAAAAAAAAAAAAAAAAAAAAAAAAAGAGAAAAAGAAAAGGTCGCTAGGCTAAAAATCTGAAAGGGCGGTTTAGGCAAAAATTAGGGCAAAAAAGAAAAAAAGAAAAAAGAGCCTGCTAGGTTGAAAACCCAAAAGGGCGATCTAGGCAAAACAAATAAAAAAAAATTCAAAAAAAAAAATCTCTCAAAAAAATGAGAAAAACAAAAATGAGAGTGAGTGATCTGACCACAAGATAAGATGCTAAGAAGACCAAAAAGAGGAAGTTGTCAAGCTAAAAAAATCAAGACCAAATGAAAGGAATCAATGAAGAACAATGAGAAGACAATGAACATGACAAGGATTTTAGCACAAGAGTCAATGATGGAAGATGTGGAAAAATCTTCCAATGCTTGAATTTAAAGTATTGCATACTTGGAAATATCATAAGGGTTTTGAGCCTTTTATATCCTTCCTTTCAATAACCTGAATCCAGCCTACATTACAACCTTTGAATAAAGCCCTCCTTGAAGTTCTGCTGATTGAAAGCACACATTTAGCTTTGATAATATTTTCTCTTGGATTAAGAAGGAAAACTGCTCAAGATTATCAAGCTCGACTAACTGATACCTTTAAAAGACAAATTTCACAAATTCTCAAGTGACTGAAAAAAAAATTTCTAAGCCCCAAACACTCACTTTGTTAGCTTCCAACAAAAAATAACTCTCAAGAGAACAGATTTCCAAATTCTCAAAAATTTCCAATTCTTCAAACTTAGGATTTTTCCCTTTCTTGCTTGTTCCTAACAGATGTGATTCCCAAGCCTTTCATTTCTTTGATTGTCTTTGAAGACTTAATTTAAAAATTTTCAAAATGAAGAAGCAAATTCGATTACATGTTTTTAATGATTTCAAATCCTTTCTAGCCAATGAGACTGAGTTAACAATTGAACATTATAATTGGTCAAAGAGGTTGTTCAAAGGATCACTTTTTGTTCATTTGAAAAAGATAAAATTTCAAAAAATCTCATTCTAAGTAAATTGCTTTTTTTCAAAAAAAAAAAAAAGAAAAGAAAAGAAGAAGAGACTCATTTCAAAAAATTCTTTCGAACTACGTCTGGACCTGATCCTCTATGAGAGAGGTACGTAGGTAGCTTTTTCAAAGGCCCGGTCCCAATTACAAAAAAAAAAAAAAAAAAAAAAAATCTTCATTTCAAAATTTTCAAAAAAAAAAAAAAAAAAAAAAATCATTTTTCAATTTTTTTTTCGAACTATGTGTGGACCTGATCCTCTATGAGAGAGGTATGTAGGCAGCATTTCCAAAGGCTCGGTCACAATCACTCAAATTTTTTTTTTTTTTCAAAAGCTCAAAATCAAGACATTTCGTTGTGTGAATTTAGGCTAGGAGCATCTATTTTTGCATTAAGCATAGCATCAATTTTTTTGTGCAAGCATGTCTAAACTAGGAGCATTGGCCCAAAACATTTTTATAATAACTGATTACTAACAAGCTCATGGAAAGAATCTTTTGCAAGAAGTGGACATGGATCTTTCATCTACTCAACAATCACCATAAATTTTCAGTTTAGATACTACTAGCATTCCAACAGTCCTTGTTTTGCCCAGTTTTGTGATTTTGATCTTGTTTTACTCAAATTTTTCTTTATTAAAGGTCCCTACAGAATAAGATTTTTCAAAATTCACATTGATAGTTGAACTAGGGGCATTCAGCCATGCCTCATTCATTTTCAAAGAAAAGAGATCATCGTCATCATCTTTTCAAAAAAAAAAAAAAAAAAAAATCAAGATTTCCAAAAATCATACATCCATTTCTAAACTAGGGGCATTCGGCCATGCCTCATCCATTTGAAAAAAAAAAAAAAAAATCATATTTTCCTCAAATATCAAGGTTTTCAAAAATCATGCATCAATTTGCAAACTATGGGCATTCGGCCATGCCTCATTCATTTTCAAAAAGGAGATCATCATCATCTTTAAAAAAAAAAAAAAAAAAAAAAATTCAAGGTTTCCAAAAATCATGCATCCATTTCTAAATCAGGGGCATTCGGCCATGCCTCATCCATTTTGAAAAAAAAGAAATCATCTTTTCCTCAAAAGTCAAGGTTTTTAAAAACATGCTTCAATTTGTAGACTAGGGGCATTCAGCTATGCCTCATTCAGGTAAGATCACCCATGTCAAAACCTATCAGGTAAATTCAAGCCTTTGCGCCACAAAACTTCATTAGGTAAACTCTAAACTTTTATGAATAAAGCTCGTACAAGAATAAGTCCATACATATCAAAGTCATCAAATACAAAGATCAAATAGTGGTAGTTCATGAGTTCTACAAATTAACTGACTAGAAATCAACTCTTGTTTTTCTTGTTGGAAATTAAAAGAGGAAAAATCTCTTGAACTTCAATTTTCAAAGGACAAATCTCCTAACAAAATTTCAAAAGGATAAATCTCCTAAAACATTTTTTCAAAAAGGAAAAATCTCCTAAAATAATTTCAAATGATAGATCTCCTAATTTTTTTAAAAGGATAAATCTCCAAAACAAAATTTTAAAAGGAAAATTCTCCTGAACAAATCTTCAAAGGACAAATCTCTCTGAACAAATCTTCAAGGGATAAATCTTCTATTCAAATTTTCAAAGGACAAATCTCCATGAAAACATCTTCATAAAAGGAAAAATCTCTTGAATAAATTTTCAAATGAAAAATCTCCATGAACAAATCTTCAAGGGATAAATCTCCTATTCAAATTTTCAAAAGGACAAATCTCCATGAACACATCTTCATAAAAGGAAAAATCTCCAGAATAAATCTTCAATGGACAAATCTCCATGAACATATCTTCATGAAAAGAAAAATCTCCTAACAAATCTTCAAAAAGGGAAAAATCTCCTGAACAAATCTTCAAATGACAAATCTCCATGAACACTTCTTCATGAAAATGACAAATCTCTTAAACAAATCTTCAAAGGATAAATCTCCATGAACAAATTTCAAAAAATAAATGATGAAAATTTTTCAAAGGACTTCATAAAAATCAATGGTTTTCCTTTTAAAAAGGAAATTCAAGTCTAAAAAAGGGGAAAGAAAAATCACACATCCCAAAATAGTGGAACAACAAGGCACCAATCATTTAAAAGCTAATCCTAAATTTTGGTCTTTTGCAGGCAAAACCCTAAGTTCCAAGATAGAGAAGCATCTTGGTTACCTTCCATTCAGAACGAGGTAGAGAAGCCCCTTGGTCGCCACTATTCAAGATTGAGATAGAGAAGCCTCTCAATCGCCCCAGGTTCTAAGGTAGAGAAGCCCCTTGGTTACCCTCCATTCAAATCAAGGTAGAGAAGCCCCTTGGTTATCACAATTCAATATTGAGATAGAGAAACCTCTCAATCATCCCAGGTTCCGAGGTAGAGAAGCCGCTTGGTTACCTTCCAACAAGATTGAGGTAGAGAAGCCCCTTGGTCACCACAATCCAGGTTCTGAGGTAGAGAAACTCCTTGGTTACCTTCCATTCAGATCGAGGTAGAGAAGTCTCTTGGTCGCCGCAATTCAAGATTGCGATAGAAAAGCCTCTTAATCGCTCCAAGTTCCGAGGTAGAGAAGCCCCTTGGATACCTTCTATTCAGATCGAGGTAGAGAAGCCCCTTGATTGACAACTCCAGATCCAGACTGTGATAGAGAAGCCTTTCAGTCACCTCAAATTTCAAGGTTCAATTCAAGTTTATCAATCATTAAGTAGGTCAAGTATTCGCAATTTTCATTTTCAAAACAGCAAAACACTAGTTCTATGTTCCAAGATTTTAGGTTTAGGGCTAGGTAATCTTTGAAAAGTCAACCTCAATTAAATCATGGCTGCTAAAATCAGTGTCTTTGTTTTACATTGACATTCGCTTTGCAAGCCCTGTCAATGAAGGGCATTCTGTAGACACTCGATTTTGCACCTATAATTTAATCTTAGAAGATGGCTAGAATGACCATTTATATACCCGAAAAATCATAGTTGCACTACATGCATTAATTCATTCATTGCATATCATAAAAATGATCTTGAGATTCTAACGGTCACGACGGTATATCTGATTCCCAAATTGGACCGTCGGATTGAAAGGTATCACGAGATCAAGTTTTCACGGTCTGCATGCATTGTATGGGGTGAAGCCGATCACGTGTGATTAATTAAAATTAATTTTGATTGGTTAATGATTAAAATTAATTAAATGAATTTATGTGATTGGTGGAGTATTTTTCTTAAAGTGAGATTTGTTGCATGGGATTAAAGCAAATAAGCTGATAATATTTAAAGACTATAGATAATTAGGCTTTTAGGATAATTATATTCAAAATAATTATTTTAAAAATCCTAATTATCACTTTTTTTTTTGAAACGGAAACATATCATTTAATTAATAAGAAAATCAGCATCTTGAAAATCCTAATTATCACTTTGGAATGAGGTTTATCATGAAAATAACTCTTAAATTCGTCCAAATAAAGTTTTAAAGTTGGAAAACACTTCAAAAATATGCTAATCAAATAGCGGATTTCAGATTCACGTTCCGAGAAACTTTTGGCATAGTAGAACTCAAAATTAGGACTAGGCTATTTCTGGAAAAGTTGTAGAGAATCAAATTTCTCTTCATCTGTCAAAATTTCATTTTAATCCGAATTTTGAGTAAAACGATATGATCAAAATACTGAAGATTATTCTGATCTAAAAAATCAGCTTACTTTTATCCAAATCTCCTTTTTTTTTAGGATTTTCCCCCATACGTTTTTTGCTAATTTTTCGAAGCATTCCAACCTCTATAAATAGGGGATGCCTCTCAAAATTCAGCACTCTTTCTGACCCCCTCTTTCTAGGGCTCTTCTCTTCTGACTTTTCAATTCCCCTTACGTTAAAGACGTTTTGGAGGCTTTTGCTTTAGGAACTTCTTTTTTGTAAGTATTTTAGACCTCAAAGAGGTGAACAAACTTCTTTGATTTCTAAAATATTCATTCATTAGAAAAGCATGCTCATGCAAGAGGTATTCTGTTTCTTCTTTCTTTTCTTTTTCCATTAATTAGTTTGTTTTTGTTTGATGCATGAATATGTTTAATATGTTTTATTATGTCTTGTTCTTAATATATAATTGCCATGATTAGATACCTTAGATGATTTTTTATTTCAATTCTTTCTTTTTTTGACTTCAGAATCTGCAATGATTAACAAATTTTTTATGAAGATTCAAAATCGATCTATATTTTCAGATCTGATTTTTTTTCAAAACTCAAAACTAGTCTGTATTTTCAAATCTGATTTTTACATATTCAAAAACTGATCTGTATTTTTTAGATCTGATTTTTTAGTTCAAAAACTGATCTGTATTTTTCATATTTGATTTTTTAGTTCAAAAACTGATCTGTTTTTTTCAGATTTGATTTTTTAACACAAAGTTGATCTGTATTTTCATTAAATATAGGTATGATTTTTTTAGTTAAAAAACTGATCTGTATTTTTCAGATCTGATTTTTTAGTTTAAAAACTGATCTGTATTTTTCGGATCTGATTTTTTAACACAAAGCTGTATTTTTTAGATCTGTATTTCATTAAATACAGATCTGATTTTTTTAGAAAAAAGTTTTCTCTATTATAAAATTGCAGAGTTTGAAATTTAAAAGAAGGGATTGAATTTAGGTTGAAGTTTTTTTTAATATATGATGCATGTATAATAAATTTATCTCATGAATGTGGATCCTCTTTCAAAAAGCCTTTTTTTTTATAAAAAAATTCTTTTACATAAAAAAATAGATTTGATTTTTATTAATAAAATCAATTTTTTTTTTTTTTTAACTTTACATAAAACAGATTTGATACTTTTTAACAAAAATCTTATTCTTTCTTTTATGTAAAAAAACAAATCTGATTCTTTTAAAAACTAATTTTTTTTTTTTTTTAATTTTCAAAACAGATCTGAATTTTCTTTGAAAAGAGGACACATCCATAAGGCTGATTTATTTAAATTAATTTTTGTCAAGTGTCTGTCATGTGTGTTCAACATATCATTCAATATCATGCAAAAAAGGGTATATTGGTCATTAGAGTTGAAAGCTCGAAAATGTGTTAAATAACACAAGAGCTGTTTAGACCCCCAAATTACAGTTACGGCTTGGTTGATTTTACACTAATTTTATACTATGTGCGGAATAGTGTAAACACAAGCGTATAAGCAAGACAACTACTCTAATCCATATTTAAAGCAACACAACAGTAAAAATGAAATGAACAAGAGTAGGGAAGAGAGATGCAAACACAGATAACACCGAGACGTGTTATCGAAGAGGAAACCGAAGAACTCGGTGAAAAACCTCTCCGCCGCCCTCCAAGCGGAAATCGATCCACTAGACAATCAGTTGGGATACAAGGGTGAGCAAGAGACCCTCCAAGCCTAATCTACCCTCTGTACCTAAGCCCTCCAAGCTCCTACTCCAACAAGGCTTCTCGGAACCGTGTCTTGTCTAGCTTTCCGGATCCCGCAACAAGCTCCATGTTGCATTTGCCATTCTTGGCTTCTTCCAATGCTTCCCAGCAGCACCAAATTATCACTTGACACTCTCAAAGGGTGTGGTAAGTGTTTGGGCTATCAACCTCTCAATGGTATGGAAATAGAGAGGTAGGAGATGAGAAAATTCCACAAACAAATGTATAGAGAATTGTTGGTATAACAATTTCTAACTCTCAAGTGTTTTTGCTAGGGTTTTCTCTTAGAGGCTCTCCTTATCATTTGTGGGTAATATGGGTATAAATAGTGTAGGAACAGAAAGTGTGTATCAGACTGGACAGGCTAGCAGAACAGAATGTCTCGCGAGTGTCTCACGGGAAGGCCTTACCCATGAGATACTCACGAGACACAGCTGTCTCCATCTGGCCTGACTCTTTGCATTCCAGTCATGTGCAAGGCGCATGCTTCCTTTCGCGGGATGCTTAGTCGCGAGCTACCCGCGAAATCTCTTCAGTCTTCAGTTGCTTGAGTCTTCACACTCTCTCTCTCTAACGCACAACCCTTACAAAGAAATCCCACAACAAATACAGGGTACATAAGATTGAATAAAATTACAATCAAATTTGGCACGGAATAAAAGCCAACAAAATACATATTTGAAAATCACAACTTTACAAGAGTCTAGAAGACCAGACTCTATTTGGGCAGAATGGGTGCCTAACACCTTCCCATTACGTAACCTAGCCCCCGAGCTTAGGGTTTTTGGATAGGTAGATTAGTGTTTTGTCTTTTTAATTTTGGTAGATTGTAACTAGGACCCAAAGCCTTGTAAGGTTTAATATACCAAAATTGTACTTGTCTTTATTCAATCAATGACATTCGAAATATTTTGATAATGTAATTTGTATTTATTTTTTCTTATTTTTTTGTATAAAAAATAAGTGGCGACTCCACACTACTACCCAAAAGAGAGGTGCCCTTAAAAGCACTCAAATCTCTTTTTTGAGAGTACCCAATTTTTTCGGTCTCTCACACCCATATCTCTGGTAGTAAGATCAAAAGGTCCTTCCTCGAGAGGATGCCATATATATGGTTCCTAGACCATTGCAAAAACTAGGTGGCAACTCCCCCCTTGTGCCTACAGTGGCGACTCTACCAGGGATTGTGAGTTTAATTCCTATGTGTCTTGCTTCTTAATCTTGATAAAAACTATTTCAATATTTGTTTGCACACACATCACTTGGTTTTTTTGTCCCTTAACCTCAGTTGGTGATGAGTGGGAAGCTGGAAGGCTCTATTTGGGCCCAAATCTTCTGAAGTTCATCCCACCAACTCACAATCGGTGCCATCGCCTATAATGAGCTTTGAGTACGTTAAAGGTTTGCTACCAATCCACTATGGGTCCATTTAGGCCCTCGGTTGGAATTATAGCCCACCAAGTTGTAAGTGACCTACTTATCTATCCTTTTAGCCTTAAAGAGTATACCCACACTAGAGAGATCCTAGACCCTATCACAAAGGATACCTTTTTATGTCTCTTGTTTGTTCAACCATATATCATATGTTCACTTAATTCTAAAGAACAAATAAAAGATGTAAAAATGGAAGGGATGGCTTTAAAGTTGTGGTATACCCTAAAGATGTTATGGGATAAAAGAAAAGAAGTTCTTACATATAAAAGGCTTGTCCCTAAATCCAAAGGTATATTTTAACTTGAAAGGTTCACAAGACCATAGCCTAATTGCTATCATAGGCCTAAGTGGAAAAAACCCTTTTGAAAAAGAGGACTTTGGGCTTAAGATAACGAATATGCTATGGACTTAGCATCCAAAATCCTACAAAGCCAACACGAACTTCCCTAATCTTGGGCCTCCTTGTTGTATGCCTAGGCCCAAAATGATGAGAACTCCATAGACTTTGAGAGGAAGGCTACAATATATTCTAACTAAAGGGCTATTTCAAAAAAAAAAAAAGTGAAATGAAAAAAAAAAATGAAAAGCCCAAAAGTGATGAATACATTGTAAGCCCATGTTTGAGACAAATGGTTGAAAATTTCTAAGTACATTCTAATGAAAGCCTATGAGAGTAAAATAAGAGCTTTATTGTAAATGGACCAAAGCCTAATGAAACAAGGGGCAAAAATCCATGAGAGAGAAGGGAGTGATATTGTAATTGGGCCTTCATTAAAATGAACTTAAAATTTTTTCTAAGGACATCTAAAAAGTTAAAAAAAACCTTTGATTGGGACATGGACTTAATGAAAATGAGACTTCTTTTCAGACATCGCTTCAATCCAAGTCCAATGGAAGGTAAGACATTCAAAGGGAAGACCCCTTAAGAGGGAAATATGGATGCTTCAAGTGAAAAAGCACTTATGCAAAAGATGCTTGAGTGTATGGAGGCGCAAGTTGAAGTCCTTAAGAAGATGATAAGCCACCTCTTCGTGATAGAAGAAGAGGAAGCTAAAAAAGACAAGGCTAACTAGGGACAAAGTGAGTTGACTCAGGAAGACATCAATCGAATGATGATAGAAGGGAAGGTCCACCTACTTCTACCCAACTTTATGCCATAACTGAAGAGTGCTCCTAGACCATGGACTTTCAAGGGGCCCCATATCAATGACTTCTTTGAATCGGGAGACGCAGGATTGTGGGAAGATCATGATTGGCCAAAATGGACCTCAAAGGTGGGAACAACTCAATTCACCCCAGCTCGCTTCATGCTTGAACGCAACACGGAACCTTCTTTTGACAACGACCAATACCTCATGATGAATAAAGAAGAAGAAGGAGATGATGAAATGATTAGCTGTTGGAGTGGGGAGGACAGGTAATGAAAGGGGGAGGACTAGTCCGCTAAGCTAAAGAAGGGGAAGAGGAAGAGCGGCAAGCCTTGAAGAAGAAAGAAGACAAATTCATCATGCCTATTGTGGGGCCTGTTGGAAAATCTGGTTTTGCATCTCATACATAACACATAGCGGAAGCAACAATCACGGATCTACTTCATTCATGAGAGATAACATGTAACCTTGAATTCTAGAACAAAAATTAGAAAGCGTACCTTGATATTGTGAAATTCAAAACTAAGACTTGAGAATACCTTTAATCTTCATCTCAATTCCACATGGTGCCCAAGAAGTGTGGTCTCTCAATCAGTCCTTTTGTACGTTAATTCTAAAAAAAAAAACCTTATTCTTCTCCTTGTAGAAAAAAAATTGTTTTCTTTTCTTTTCATCATACGTACATACTAACTATCTTGGTAGTTACTTTATTTAATAACTCTTATTAAATAAAAACTGATTATTTAGTTGGGTTAGCCTTTTGGGCCTACCCAATTGGGCTTTAGTTTGTGGCTTGAGATGGGACCAAAGGGAACAAATAAGACTCTAGCTCCAATGGGCCATGGACTTTTCTGTCAACTCTTGACAAGTCCAAAGTTACTATTAATTATATTTAATACCACTATATAAATATAATTACACTCTAGGCCTTATTTAATAAATTATATCTCAAGACTCTAATGATATCATATGACCCATCCATGAAATATCCATATTGAACAAAGTTATAATAAACTGTCACTTTGTAAACAACTATTTTATCCTTGAGTACCCGGTTTAATCTTTTAGTTATTCACATTTATTGAAATTCAATTTCAATAAATATAAGCTTTAGTAACTCCTTACTAAAGTGGGCGCCTTGAATAACCAGTTCCCATTAAACTTATCTTAAGGGGATATTTTGTGTCTCTATAAAAAGAGATTATGGATTCCATCTTGAGAATATATGTTCCCTCAACACTACGTGTGGTTACCCAACATACTGAGGTTTTGACCGTGAATATTAGATCTCACTCTTGATATATCAAAGTAACCTACATTTCATGATCGGGTTTACTATCCTTTCAGGATTGAGAGTCTATGAAATTAGAAATCGTGAGATTAATTATTCAGGTGATAGTTGTTGATTGAATAATTAATCTCACAGCAGTCCAGTTCAATATGTTTTAACTCTTAAGACATATCAACACGTCGACTAGAAGTCTTCACTTCCATGATCAAGACAAATCATCTTAGTTGATGTGTTATAGTCTTCGCAGATGAAACGCCCAATTTCATCACCGACTACGAACTACATTTTGAGTTTACAAGGAACTTGTGATTTATATTTTTTGTGACTTATTCACATAAATCACATACAATGCATCTCAATGACTAAGATAATGCCCTATTAGTTCATTAATAAATAATCTCATATAATTAAACAATTTAATTATTTATGACATGTCAATAAATTGGATTTTAGGGCATAAACCCCAATAGGGCCCATTAATAAGGACTTGGGTTGGGTTTTCTAAAAACATGGGGAAAAAGTTTTGTAATGCAAGTTCCAATGTACTTTTCAATATTTTCAATAAGATGAATTATGATTTGGCTTACTTTGATGTGTCCCATAACATTGAAATTTTGTACTTAAATGATTCAAATGAATTTGAAAATGAAATTAATAAACAATTGGAAAAGAAAATTGAACCTATGGAACCAACTCTTGAAACTATTAAATTGGGCAATGATGAGAATCCATGCTTAATTAAAATGGGCTCAACTCTAAATGAAAAAGAAAGAAAAGATCTTTAAGAACTCCTCACAGAATTTCAAGAGGTGTCTGCATGGTCCTATGAAGATATGCCTGGAATTGACCCCGAGATAGCTCAACATCACATTGATACTCATGATCACATGGTACCCATCAAACAAAAACTGAGAAGAATGAGGACTGAATGGCTCTTAAAAATCAAGGAGGAAGTCACTAAGCAATTAAAGGTAAGGTTCATCAAGCCCGTACACCAAGCCGAATGGATAGCCAATGTCATGCCCGTACCTAAGAAGGATGGGAAGGTGAGGATGTGTGTGGATTTTAGGAACTTGAACAAGGCATGCCCTAAGGATGATTTTCCTCTCTCTTACATTGATGTCTTGGTGGATAACACGGCGGAAAGTGCCTTGATGTCTTTCATGGATGGTTTTTCAGGGTACAACTAAATCAAGATGGCTCCCAAAGATATGACCAAAACCACTTTCACTACCGAATGGGGAATCTATTGTTACATGGTGATGTCGTTTGGCCTCAAGAATGTTAGGGCAACCTACCAAAGGATGGCTACAGCCTTGCTACATGATATGATGCATAATGAGGTAGAGGTGTATGTCGATGATATGATAATGAAATCCAAGGATAGAGAAAGCCACACCGTAAACTTGAGGAAGTTCTTCGAGAGAATTAAAGAATATAGACTAAGATTGAACCCATAAAAGTGTACCTTTAGAGTAACCGCCAGAAAATTGCTAGGCTTCCTAGTAAGTGATAGAGGGATAGAAGTTGACCCATCCAAGATCAAAACCATATTGGAGATGCCTCCACCCAAAAGTGAGAAAGAGATAAGGAGTTTCTTGGGTCGATTACAATACATTATTCGATTCAGTGCCAAGCTACTTCCACTTGTGAGCCTATTCAAACTCCTAAGGAAGAATGAACCACATACATGGAACGTTGAGTGCCAAAAAGCCTTTGAACTTGTCAAGGAATATCTCTTCCACCCACCTATCCTAGTGCCTCCACAACATGGAAAACCCTTACTCCTATACCTCTCTATCATAGGGGATGCGGTTGAAAGTATGCTTGCACAAGAAGACGATGACAAGAATGAGAGGGCCATATACAAGTTGAGCAAGAGGTTCCATGATTATGAGACTAGGTACACTCTCATAGAAAAGTCATGCTTCGCACTTGTTTGGGTCGTATAGAAATTGAGACATATCATCTTACCTTTCCTAATATGGGTGGTAGTAAGAATGGACCCAGTGAAGTATCTCTTTGAGAAGCCTACTTTGAGTGGTAAATTGTCAAGATGGTTGATCTTGTTGGCAGAATTTGATTTGAAGTATGTGGCTAGAAAGACTATCAAAGGGAGTGTCGTGTCAGATTTTTGTGCCGAGAATCCTATAGATGGGGAAGATGGTAAAGAAGACTTTCCAGATGAGGACATTTTGGATGTTGAGTTAGGGACATAGAAGATGTACTTTGACAAAGCCATAAACCAATATGGGAATGGGATAAGAATACTCTTGATCATTCCTGAGGGATCTCATATACCTTTGGCAATCAAGTTGAACTTTGAAGCAACTAATAACATGGCTAAATATAAGGCTTGTATTGCTAGAATGGAAGCTCTTCGAGAGTTGTGGGTAAAGGAGGCCAAAGTCTTTGAGATTCAACTTTGGTTATAGCCCAAGCAAAAAAGTTGTGGAAGGTGAATGAGGAACACTTAAAGCCTTATCAAAAATACTTGGAGGACTTGACCAAGACCTTTGACAAGATTGAATACACAATCATCCCTAGAACTCAAAATTAATTTGCGGATGCCTTAACTACCTTAGCCTCTATGGTTGAAATACTCGAGGGAGTGTGGACATGACCATTGGAGATTGAGCAAAGTTATGAGGAAGTGCATAAAGGGAAGACCAAAGTTTTAGTAATGACTGTAGAGGAAGAGGAAGTTCCGTGGTACTATGAAATCATGAAGTTCTTGGAACTAGGGGCATATCCGAACGGTGCTGACAAGAGAGAACATTGTTCCATTAGGATGATGGCAACACAATACATCCTATGTGGAGTACAACTCTATAGAAGGTCCTACGATGGCATACATCTTCGTTACTTGAAGAAGGAAGAAGCCGAGAGGGTAATGGAGAGGTTCATCAAGGGATATGTGGTCCTTATATGAATCGGAGAATGTTAACCAAGAAAATCCTAAGAATAGGATACTATTGGAATACGATGGAGACCGATTGCGTGGACTATGTGAAGAGTTGCCATGATTGTCAGACATACGCCAACTTGAACCATGTACCATCTAGTGAGTTATATAACATGACTTCTCCATGGCCATTCTCAGTTTGGGGCATAGATGTGATTGGAAGGATAGCTCATAAGGCTTTAAATGAGCATGAATACATTCTGGTGGCAATTGACTTTTTCACCAAGTGGGTGAAGGCAGCCTCCTACTCCATATTGAAGGCTAAGCATATGGCTCGATTTTTAGAAAATAACATCATATGTCAGTTTGGGTTGCCCTAGGAGATCATTTTTTATAACGGTTCCCACTTTGAAGGGGAGGTTCGAAGGATCGTGGAGTTGTACAAAATTGAGCACTACAAGTCTTCACCGTATCGACCACATGCTAATGGGGCCATAGAAGCAGCTAATAAGAATGTGAAGAACATCCTAGCCAAGATGGTAGTGACATACAAAAATTAGGCCGAGAAGCTTCCGTTTACCTTATGGGGTTATAGAGCTTCTACTCGTGCGTCGACTGGGGCAACACCTTACTCTTTGGTTTATGGTAGTGAGGCGGTGCTTCCTATTGAGGTGGAGATACAACATTTAAGGGTATTGGTAGAAACCAAGGTCCTAGAAGAGGATTGGGCTAAGGCGAGACATGAACAATTGGCCTTGATAGATGAGAAGAGGGCTACGGCACAATATCATGCACAAAGGTACCAAAAAAGGGTTGCTAGAGCATTCAATAAGAAAGTGAAGCTGAGAAACCTTAAATAAGGGGACTTGGTCATAAAGGTGCTTAGAGATGAGACTTTTGATCCAAGAGGAAAGATAAAGCTAAGGTGGTCTGGGCCTTTTATCATTAAGAAAATCAGGTCTGGAGGTGCTACAAGGATCACAGATTTGGATGGAGAAGAGATGCTTTGCCCAATTAACATGGATAGACTTTGGAAATACAACATTTAAAGAAAAAAAAAGCCTACTAGGTTGAAAACCCGAAAGGGCGGCGTAGGCAAAAGTTAAGGCAAGAGAACCTCGCTAAATTGAAAACCCGAAATGGCAATCTAGCCATAAGTTAGGGGAAAGACCATGGGCATGACGAAAATTCCCGAAGGGACGTCATGAGCAAAAGTTACATGGCAAAGGAAAAAGAAAAGAAAAAGAAAAAAATAAATGAGATGACAATAAGCAAAGATAATAAAAAAGTGATTCTCTTATTGCTCAAATTAAAAGATGATAAGATTTTTTCCATAGGGGATTTGGAACATTCCAATCCTTTATTAAATTCAAAAACAAAAACATGAGAATCATAAAAGTGCAGAAAGTAAAATATGGGGCATATCAAGGTGGTCACTAAGCCCTCCTTGCTTTCTTGCTAGTCTTCAGGTAAGTTTTTTCATCCCTCAGAATTCACTTCATGTCAGCCTCCAACCATTGCTTGTACCTCGTAGTGTAATAAATGTATCGAGGAGGAGCAATGCCTTTCGTCACCCTACGGCGTGGCCAAGCCTCACTAATCCTGCCCTAGATCCTATTGGTAAACACCTTGGTGTGGAAGGCATCTTCATCATTAGGAGCTCCTTGACGTTTTCCAAATTGCCTTGAGATACGACAAATGGAGTAGTATGAGCAGCAATGAAGTCCAACTAAAGGCACACAGCAGTCCTTGCAGCAACTGTGAACCATGCTTGAGATGTGACACCACTCCACGACCCGTTGAATGTCGGTCTCCTTGATGTGACCCATAAGCTCCATGTACGCTTTGAAGCTCATGTCATTTTGATGAAGCCTGCAGTCCCTAAGATGCCTAGGGAGGTAGGTGCTGAGGGGTACGGTGGGAGGTTGAAGCAACTGAAGCCTCTCTTGTAGCCATATTTGAAAAAAAAAAAGAGGGAGAAAAAAGGAAAGAGAAGGAGAAGAAGAGAGAGAAAAAAAAAAAAAAAAAGAGAAAAGAAAGCATAAGCAAGAAAAAAAATAAAAAAAAAATGATGAAAGACGATATAAGGTGCCTCGATTAGTTGAAAACGGAAAAGCAGCCCATGCAAATTAGAGGAATCTCGCTAGGTTGAGAACCTAGGCAAAAGTTAGGAATTATACCTGAAGAAGAAGAGAACTTCCCCCAAAGAAACTTGCTTCCTTCCTATGAAAGGCATCCAAACCATTGAAGGTTTCAACCAAGATCAAGCCCACCGAGTTACCTTTCTTTAGCTTATAAGCCACCATGCACATCTGGAGGTCTACACAATATGACTTTTGAATCAAGAAATACCTTGCAAGAGCACATAAGCAAAAGGCATGAAGAAAGTATGAACGTGGCCTCTTACCCACGGGAACGGCTGAACCTGGAAAGTACTAAAAAACCAACCTAAAGTTGAGTTTGCCGAAGACACACCACCTATTTGCCATAGCAAAAGGGACACCTAAGACAAGAAGGGGAGATCCCCGCCCATGGTAGAGGAGATGAGATTGTCAATCTCCAGTTCACCCATGATGGCACTAAATTCTTCAATAGTAGGGCATAGTTCTATTCCATTGAAGTTAAAAACATGCCAAGAAGGAACCCAATAGTTGGCAGCAGCACAAAGAAGAGGCTCATCCACCCTAATTTGATGGTATGGAAAGACACAAGAAAGACCATAGAGGGCGATGGCATCCTTGGAATCAGGACCAAGCCTCCTAATCCCAGCTGAGACATCGAGTGGAGAGTTTTTTGCCATTGGGGGACCTCAAAAAAGGGTTCTTTGAGTTGGAAATACGTTGGTGAGGGTTTTTGGACCCAAACGGCTATTTTTATACTTATTTAGGGCGGTTAGGGTTTCCTCTGATTTGCGGCCCACGTATGTAAGGTCAACCCTGTTGGAAAATACATGTTTGTATCGCATACAAAATATATGCAGCGGAAAATTAACGGATCTACTTCATTCGCAATTGATAACATGTACTATGTAAGTTTCAGAATTTGAGAACAAGAAAGCGTACCTTGGTGCGGTGAAATTCAAAACTGAAAATCAGAAGTTCTTGGGAAGACTTTTAATCTTCACTCTAATTCCACTTGATGCCCAAGATGTGTGGTCTCTCAATCAGTTTCCAAGGAGAGAATAGAAGAGTGTCCAACACTCACATAAAGACCATTTCATTCCTTATGAGAACTCTCATGAAAAAACTTAATGAAAAGTCTCATAAAAAAGCCTTCAATGAAATTCTGTATGTTTCTCTCCTTATATACAACTGATTATCTAATTGGGTTAGTCTTTTGGGCCATTCCAATTGGGCTCTAGTATGTGGCTTGGAGTGGGACCAAAAGGGACCAATAAGACACTAGCTCCAATGGGTCTTGGGCTTTTCTGTCAACTCTTGACAAGTTCAAAGTTACCATTAACTATATTTAATACCACTATATAAATATAGTTGCATTCTAGGCCTTATCTATAAATTATATCCCAAGACTTTATTATACATGCAACCATTTCATTAAAATATTCGTAGTAATACAAAATCATGAAAGTAGACTGCCACTTTGAAGATTACTACATCTTAATCCTTGAGTACCCGGTTTAATCCTTTATGTTATTCATCATATATTTATGAAATCCAGTTTCATAAATATATACTTTAGTATCTCCTTACTAAAATGGTTTGGCCTAACTCTCTTGAATAACCAAACTCATTAAACTTATTTCAAGAGAATATTTTATGTCTCTGTTAAGAGATTATGAATTCCATCTTGAAAATATATGTTCCATCAACACTAAATGCGGCTGCCCAACATACTGAGGTTTTGACTGTGACAAATAGATCTCACTCCTGATATATCAAAGCAACCTACACTTCATGATCATGTCCATTATTCTCTCAGGATTTAGAGTTTATGTAAATAGAAGTCGTGAGATTTATTATTCATTTGACAGTCGTTAGGAGAATAAAAAATCTCACAGCGGTCCAGTTCAATATGTCTTAACTCTTAAAACATATCAACATACTAACTAGAAGTCTCCACTTCCATGATCAAGACAAATCATCTTAGTTGATATGTTATAGTCTTCGCAGATGAAACGCCCAATTTCATCACCGACTGCGAACTAAAATTCTGAGTTTACAAAGAACTTGTGATTTATATCTTCTGTGACTAAATCACATAAACCACATACTATGCATCTCATGGACTAAGATAATGTCCCATTAGTTCATTTATAGATAGTCTCATATAATTAAACAATTTAATTATTTATGTCATGCCAATAAATTGGATTTTAGGGCATAAACCCCAACAAACCTTGCATATGTAAAGTCAAAGCTGCGTACGTAGGCCTATCCCCACGTACGCACAGCGCTTGGCAGAAGCCCATTTTCCCCTGTTTTAAGCATGGTTTTTCACTCCAAGGCATTCCTAGGGTTCCTACGACCTAAAGGGTCATCCAAAGCATATTCCAAGCACAAGATTTCAAGCATCAAAGAAGCAATGTTTTATAGAAACATACAATTAACCATATATCTTGTAAATTAAGTGCTAGTTCCAATTAAAAACATAAGTGTAAAAAGATGCTCTTAAGTACAACCCTTTGTCTCAAACTAAATTCAAATGTTTGCTAAAGGAAATAAAAAAAACAAAAGTAACAAAAAAGAGAAAGTTATGTGTTGTATGCCTATATGCCTTGACTACAGGTAATCAATGGTGATGCCTCTTCCTTGGTTGGTAGCTAGGAGTTGCCTCCGAATCCTCCGAATCACCTTCATCATCATCATCATCACCACCGTTGCTCGGGTAGGCTGTCCTTCCAAGATCGTACAAGTTCCTCGAATAGTTAGTCACCTCCAGCTTGAGATTCCCAGCCAATTATACCAACTCCTCACGCTTTTGGATGGTAGGCTGCAATTCAAAGAAAGAAGTGTTAGTGATCGAACCAGAAAGAGAGAAATGGAAAAAAGAGAAAGAACAAAGGGAGGGAAGAACTCACTGCTCGGGTGTTGGGAGGAAAAGGATAGCCCATGACATTAGGATTACGGGGCACGACACGCTCCCGTGCAAAGCCATTAGGGCCATGAGCATAGACCGTCCAAGAAAGATGTGGAGGGTTAATGAGCTCACCGGCAGCAGGCTTCTCCTGTTACAATTTTCCACCATTAGAAGTCATGGCAAATGAGGTAAAGGAAAAAGAAGAGAAGAAGAAAAGATTGAGCATATACCTGAGCAGTAAGGGAAGGCATGAGGCGGGTGATGTTGAACTCCTCATAGTCCAATCCCTTAGAAGCCGTTTGGCTTAGGGAATGCCACTCCCCCATGAATTGTACTCGGCATCGGTCATGGAGTGTGGGGCAAGCATGAACTCAGGAGGATCCATCGGAATCTGTGGGTCATCCCTACCCACTAATTGACATCGCACCCTCTCTGCCAAGTAGAATACCCTCAAGCCCACTCTTTCAAAGGGCCGGGTGATCTCTGAAGCAATAATGGCGGCGGCTTCCAAGTCCGGAACGGCTCAAGGAGTCCAGTTGACCTATAATGATACAAGGTTAGAAGAAGAGTATCCTAGAGGAAATGTATGAAGAAGCATGAAAACCTAGAACTCTTAAACTTACCTCATCCAAAGTTAACCTAGCAAGATGGGCCCTCACTCGAGGGAATTCCTTTAGACTTAGATCGATGCTTGGGGTTATAAAGCCATACCTAACAACCTATTGCTACAAAAAGAAGCACAAGCCACATGTTAGATGTAAGATGACAATTTGTAAGATGACAGTTTACAAGATGATATAGTTTACAAGACTACAAGCTACAAATGGAAATACAAGAAATGGGAAAAGAACTAACCTCAAGGAGCTTCCAAGCCACAAGCTGCCGCAAGGTGCCCTGGCTGAGAGTGTCAAAGGTAGAGTAAAGATAGGCGAGACATGCTTGCCCCCAGTTGGCCTTCCGTGCATCTCCAAAGTCTTGAAAGAGGGTCAACCACCTCAAGGACACCATTTTCCCACCATTGGTGAAGAGGTAAGCTCCTAACAAGTGTAAAGGAAAGCCCTGGCCATACTAATGTGCTCCTCCGTAGTCCTCTGTGGGAGAAGCATGTAATCTGACACCAAGTCGAAGTAGCGGATGGTCTCAGTGGAGTACTTCCTCCCCAACATGTCGAGACCCAGCTGGATGCTCGACACGCCATCCAAGTTGATGATGGCCCCTTCGAAGTTAAGGCTGGTCATGCGGTAGAAGTCGTAGGGGTCACCGTCATCTCCCGCTCAGCAATATGAAAGGTGTGAGTAGTATCCCACTACCTTTCAATAAGGCATTGCACCAAGGTAGCACTCGCAGACCTTTTCGGAAGAAGGCCAATAATAGGCTCGAAGCTCGCTTCCCGGATATAGGCTCTGGTTTCGGGGGCAAGAAGGTTGTACCATTCCACCACCTTATTGGTGCTCCCCCTACCAGTATAGGGGGATGAGGACTGCAAAAGAAGAAGATAATATTAGATTCTTGATTCAAGCAAAAATGATAAGAAATGATGTTTTTGATGCAAGAACAAAGATAAAGAGAAGGATGTAGTGATGTTCAGATGCAAAAATTGATAGGCCAAGAATGTATTGACCCCTTGTGATGAATTAACCAATTAATTAGCCAAATGAATTAATTAAGTTAATTAACATGCAATACGCGTGGTAGCACAAAAAAATCACCAACTAAGTAAAATGAAGCGGAAAATAAATTTGACACGGGTGATTTGTTTACGAATGGGGAAAACCATCGAGGCAAAATCCCACCGGGTGAATTTAAGGTCACCACTCCCGAGAATCCACTATTATCACAACAAGCCGTTACAAGTAAAGGAATCCTAGTACCTTATACCAACCTACAGTTGAACCTTTACCCCAATACCAAATTGGACTTGTTCTGTAGTGACAATCTCTCTTTTTCAAAGCACGTCTCCCAGTACGTGACTAACCAATTGCACGAATCCCAGTATGCGACTTAATTTCCAACTTGAGAAGGATGTTGGCTGCAAAGTTCTTCAGTTCATCTAGACAATGAAGATCATGAAGTTGCTTGGTCACAAAACCCAAAGGTGAACTAGGGCATATGTCTCTGGTTCACAATATGCTTGTGAAAAACTTTTGCATTTAGTTGCATCAGCTGTGACGGCCCTTAAAAAAATCCTTATATATGTTTAGGGTTGTGAGAAAAGAAAGCCTAAACATGTACTCACGGATTAGAGTCAAAATAGAATTGAAAATCTGTTTTTCAAAAATCTTGACAGATACCCTATCTGTCGAGCAGCTGTCGAACCTCGGGTTGAAATAGCTCTTTTAACCTCGATAGATACTAGCTGTCGAGCTTTAATGAACATCACTTTTTCACTTGATTCTTGGACAGACTTGTATGACTTTAACACTTGAACTTGAAACCTTGTTTCTCGAAGCATTAAACACATCCGAGATCTACCCAATTACAAGTAAAGTGCATTTTGTTAAATGATTAGCCAATTACATAAAATAGTGACATATGTTCCTAACATTGAATCACATATGTCCTAACAAAAATGACAAAAAGAGGTGTTAGGATTGCATATAGAAGTGAAACAGTTGAAATAGAAGTGAAAAAGGGGCAGAGTAAGGCCTCTGCTTGGTGTTTCACATACGCGGGTCAAAGCCCACGTACGCTGACAGGACCTCGCGTACGTAGACCCATTCCCACATATGTAAAGCCTCAAGAACAGACTTGCGTACGCAAGAACAGAGCTACATACACATGAATCCAAGCTACGTACACAAGCTGGAGCCTACACACGGAGAAGTATAGACAGGAACAGTCCTTCGACATTTTCCAGCATATATCACCCAAAATCATTCCTAAACATGTTCCTACCCCTCCTAATATGTCAGGTTTTCATCTAAACCCATCCCACGACAAAACCCAAGCATTTACATGACCAAAAACACATCAAAACGGAAGATTAAAGAGAAACTTGAAAAATTAGAAAAGTTTGAAAAACTTACAAATTCAGCCATGTGAATGTGATTCTCTGGCCGATATGTCAATGGTGGGGGCTTCATCAATCTCACTACCCCACTCTAGCGGGTAAGGTGAAATGCATCAGAGGAAAAGACGTAGGAGGACTTCTTGGCCTTGGGTGCCATTGGAGAAGATGAAGAGAGTTTAGAGAGAAAATGAGAGAATGAAGGAGTTGAGAGAATGAGAGAATCAGAAGGTGTGAGGAAAAGAGAGGAGAGGGAGGTTTTTGTAGAGAAAAAAAAAAGAGTTATAAAGAACATGAAGAGATGAGAGAGATGAAGAGAATGAAGAAGAAAAAGAAACAGTTGGTAACCGCTGAAGAAAAAAAATGAAAAGACGAGAACACACCTGATGGTTAAACTATATGTATTTTAGGCCTCACCACTAAACTACGTGTAGTTTAGTCATGAATAGTAAAAAAAAAAAACTTTTCTTTCACAAAAAGAAACAAATGTCTCAAGATTGCCTGAATTGGGCACAAAATCATCAAGGACTCCTCAGTGACCAGTAAAGGAAGCAGAAGACTATTCCCCCCAATTAGGCATGTACATCCCAAAACCATTTCCAGCATATCACATAAAATCAAAAACACTATCCCTAGTAAGGAAGTAGAAGATTCTTCCCCAATGGATCAAGTATGTCTAGAACATCATCCCTATGAAGGAAGCAGAAGATTCTTCCCCGATGGACTCGAGCATAGTTAAACAATCCATAGTAAGGAAGCAGAAGATTCTTTCCCAGTGGATCAAGCATATCTAGAACATCATCCCTATGGAGGAGGCAGAAGATTCTTCCCCGATGGACCCGAGCATAGTTAATTAATCCCCAGTAAGGAAGCAGAAGATTCTTCCCCAATGGATCAAGCATATCTAGAACATCATTACCACGGAGGAGGTAGAAGATTCTTCCTCGGTGGACCCAAGCATACTTAAACAATCCCCAGTGAGGAAGCGGAAGATTCTTCCTCAGTGGATTAAGTACACCTAATAGCATCCCTAGTGAGGAAGCAGAAGATTCTTCCTCAGTGGATCACACATCTACAAAGTTGCACTACTCCTCAACGAGTTTCTCATCCCTAAGCTTTGCAGAAGATTCCTCTCCATACATACTTACTCCTCGGCGAGTTTCTCATCCCCAAGCAAGAGGCAGAAGATTACTACGAATATTTTAATGAGGGGGTTGCATGTATAATAAAGTCTTGGGATATAATTTATTAATAAGGCCTAGAGTGCAATTATATTCTTATAGTGGTATTGAATATAAATAATGGTAACTTTGGACTTGTCAAGAGTTGACAGAAAAGCCCAAGGCCCATTAGAGCTAGAGTTTTATTTGTTCCCTTTTGGTCCCACTCCAAGCCACATACTAGAGCCTAATTGGAATGGCCCAAAAGGCTAGCCCAATTAGATAATCAGTTTTATATATA
Source organism: Notholithocarpus densiflorus (assembly GCA_030021035.2). Classification (NCBI taxonomy): domain Eukaryota; kingdom Viridiplantae; phylum Streptophyta; class Magnoliopsida; order Fagales; family Fagaceae; genus Notholithocarpus; species Notholithocarpus densiflorus. The sequence continues at coordinate 10,087,664 of JARYZH020000006.1, forward strand.
AGGAGAGAAACACACAGAATTTCATAAGGTTAAGATAAAGGTTTTCATAAGACTTTCATAGTGGTTTTTCATTAAGATCACATAAGGAATGAAATGGTTTGTATGTGAGTGTTGGACACTCTTCTATTCTCTTCTTGGAAACTGATTGAGAGACCACACTTCTTGGGCATCAAGTGGAATTGGAGTGAAGATTAAAAGTATTCCCAAGTACTTATAGATCTTTGGTTTTGAATTTCACCGCACCAAGGTACGCTTTCTTGTTCTTAAATTTTGAAATTTACATAGTACATGTTATCAATTACGAATGAAGTAGATCTGTTAATTTTCCGCTGTGTATGTTTTGTATGCGATACAAACATGTATTTTTCCAACAGTACGTTGGTGACATGATAGTGAAGTCTAGAGATAGAATGCCACATATAGTCAATATGATGAAGTTCTTCAAGAGGATAAAGGAATACAAGCTTAGGTTGAACCCCCAAAAGTGCACCTTTGGAGTAACCTTGAAATTACTAGGCTTCCTAGTAAGTGATAGAGAGAGATAAAGGTCGATCCATCAACTATTAAAGTCATTTTAGACATGCCTCCACCCAAGAATGAGAAGGAGATAAGGAGATTCCTAGGTCGACTACAGTACATCAGCCGATTCATTGCCAAACTCATTTTTACTAGTGAACTAATCTTTAAGCTTTTAAGAAAGAATGAACCCCATATATGGAACAATGAGTGTAAAAAAGCCTTCGAGACCATCAAGGAATACCTTCTCAACCCACGTGTCTTGGTACCTCCAGAACCCAGAAAACCTTTACTCCTTTACCTCTCGATCATAGAAGATGTCATAGGAAGCATGTTGGCCCAAGAAGACGATGGTAAGGATGAGAGAGCCATGCACTACCTAAGCAAAAGGCTGCACGATTATGAAACTAGGTACACACCCATAGAGAAATCCTGTTTTGCTCTTGTATGGGCCGTGCAAAAATTGAGACAAGTCATCCTACCATTCCAAGTATGGATAGTCACTCGAATGGACCCCCTTAAATACTTATTTGAAAAACCCACCTTGAGTGGAAAGTTGTCAAGATGGTTGATCCTTTTGGCTGAGTTTGATTTGAAGTACGTAGCTAGAAAGACCATCAAAGGGAGTTTTATATAAGACTTCTGTGCAGAGAACCCCGTGGAAGGAGAGGGTTGCAAGGAAAACTTCCCTGATGAGGACATTTTGAACATAGAACATGGGGCATGGAAGATATATTTCAATGGAGTAGTAAATCATTATGGAAATGGAAGAGGAGTACTATTGATTGCCCCCAATAGATCACACGGACCCATGGCTGTCAAGTTGAACTTTGAGGCAACCAATGATATGGCAGGATATAAGGCTTGCATCTTTGTGGGTGCAAGTGCCCGTGATGGGCTTTGGATTTCCCTAAATCCGAGGGAAGTATGCCTTGGCCTAGGGTGGACCATAACAGAGAGTGTAAATGGAGTCGCCACCTAGATTAGGTTAGAAACCATTGTAGACATCTCATTTTGTACCCGTTAATAAATTTTGGTCTCCAGCCCTAATGATGAGCTTGAAATATGTTAACCAAGGGAAATTAAAGAGTTCACAATAGTTTGAAAGCAATCACAAATCAAAAGTGCTCAAATCGCTTTGAAATCGATAGTGAAAAATGACCTTTGCTCACTATTTTGACCATAACTTTTGATTCACAAATAATTTTAGAGTTAGAGTTGTTGCATTGGAAATTATAAATCCTGAGCTTCAATTTGAATACAAAATTTGCCCATTTTGGATTTATATTGAATGAGTTATGACCGTTTGAAGTCGGGTCATTAGAGCTGTTAGGAATTAGGGTATGCGTATGCATGAATCAAGTGTACGTGCGCACAACTGAAAGATGCATACGCACACTCATTTTCTGGGCAGTAGTTCAGTTTTAAGGGCCTAAAACATCATTCTTTGACGTGGGTCGGCCCTTAGACCCTTCAGAACGTTCAAAGACATCTAAAAAGCCATGAAAACACTAATTTTAACGTATAAATACTCACCTTATGTCTCCAATGAAAACTATAGCTAGAGAGAGTTTATTTTTGCCTCCATCTTCTCTAAAACCCTAGTTCATCTTTTCTAAACTCCCACACAGACCTGAGCACATTTTTTAATAATAAAAAAATTGCCTTTTAGTTAGTTCTAAGACAGAAACTATTTTCCCAATTCGTTTTCTCAAAACCTTTTTCAATTAAACTTTGTTCTTGAGTTGTGAATCCAAAAAATATTGTGATCTTTAATTCCTTTGTTCTATCAATCTAATCTTTATGTTGTAGGCATTGAGGGGTCAGTTAAATAATCTCAAACTCATAATCTCAAGCAAGGTGAGTGTTCTTTCCATGAACTCCTCATTTGTTTAATAGGGTTCACATGAGTTTCTTAACATAATTTTTATAATTGGTTTATTTTTTTTGTTTGATGTTTTTATTTATGTTTGATATGTTTTAATCTGATTTTAGGTTGTTTATAATCTGTTTTTATTGTTCTTGTTATATTATTTTATTTTTATGTAAGTTTGACATGATTGTTTTTTTAATGTTTGTTTAGTTTGCTATTTGATTTGTTATTTATTTATATTGATGTTTTGCTTTATTTTCTTTATATGAGTTTAGTGTTTAGGGTTTCTAACATGCTTATTTGATCTCACATGTTATATCTTTGTTTGATTAAATCTATAAAAATGTGATTTTTCGAATCTGTGCTAAAGGATGCATACGCGTCATTGAGTATGCGTGCGCATGGTTTCAGACATGCATACTCATGGTTGAGTATGCGTACGCATCCCGAACCAAGATTATGGCAAACTCTTGTTTTTATATAATTAATCATTTTTCACGTGTTATTTGATTATGTTTGACTCTGTTTAGGTTAATTAATTGTGTTTAATTATTTTCCATGTTTGTTTGAGTCTTTTTTCCATGTTTGGTTTATTTGATATTTTTTCCTTTTGTGTTTATTTCATTGTCAACTTTCCATGTTTAATTTATTTGTTTGAGTGTGTTTTATTTGTTTCCTTTTATATTGTGGTATGATATTTAACATGTTGTGTGTGTTATTTTATTTAAGTGCATGATGTATGTTTAAGTTAAGGATTAGGGCTCTTTTAATAACTTCTTTATCTATATATGTTCTAACAACACATAATGGAGGCCGGCTCACAAGCCGAGCGGTCTTGGGTGCCTAACACCTTCCTAAACTGTACCCAAACTCCAAACCCATAATCTGGTATGCAGACCTATGTATGTAAGTGATTGGCCCAAAAGGCCCAATATGATTCCTAGACCTAATCTAGGTGGCGACTCCATTTTTCACACTCTGCCACGATCCATTCCAAGGTCGAGGTGTACTTCCTTGCACTCACAACCATATGTATAGCACCCTTGTGAAAGGACTGATCTTTACAAGAGCACGTGTCTTGAGTTTAGGTGTGGGATGGGAAGGTGTTAGGCCCACCTGACCTGTGGGTCGATCTCCACTCATTGTGTTCCAAGTCTTAATCTCGTTAAAGGCTCATTTAACATGTCATTCTAACTCACATACACACACACACAAACATGCATCTAAACCAAGTAAACATAGGATATAATCCCTCAAACCTAACATTCATCTATCATGGCATTAAGCACATATCACCAAAGGCAGAAACATTACTAGGCAGATCCAAACATAAAGCATTCAAGCATAGGCATATGAACTAATGGCATTCAACCAAGCATATTAAGTAATTTCATATTCAAACACTCAAATGCATGTTCATGTGATCTATTATGACTTACCTTACTTACCTCACTGCAACATAGCACCTATGCATCAATGCATGTTCATGGTATTCGCACAATTTATACCCTAATAAGCATTAAGAAGATAAAACAAAACAAAACATGACAAAGCAGAAGAACAGATACTCAAAGATATGAAAAACAAGGTTAAACTGAGGCTAAACATGTAAAAGAAAGTAGAGTAAAACAAACAGAAGTGGATTAGGGTTTTTGGGCATGAGTGCATACGTATGCATAAGGTATGTGTGCACACACTTCGATAATGTGTACGCATGCAAAAAGCATGCACACACATACACTCCCAGAACCTTAACCCAGTAATTTAGATAGAAAACTAAGAAAAATAGAAAATCTAACAACCTAAACTATACAAACATATTATAATCACATAAACCTATAAACAAACAAAAAACAAGGAAAAATGAAGAGCCAAAGTTAGAACCTTTTTCTCAACACAAGAACTCTCTTAGAGCTTAATTTTGACCATTCCCCCTATCAATCTAATCAATAACAAACCAAAAGGTTAGTCAACTTTAGAACTTAAAGGCCAAGACCAGAATAGTTCCCAACCAAGTAAAATTTTGGCTTGAGGATGTTTTATGAAAAACTCCCTCTTTAATTCACTATTTTCTAGTGAATCTTGCATATATTCACCTTCTCTTGAAAAAGTACATTTTATGGCTTTATATAGTGGTAAAATAGGGGTGTGGGCGACTCCCAAATGATGTGGGATTAGTTCCACACAAATTTGTGTACAAAAAGCTTTTCTTTCATAATTTTCTAGAACCCTAGCTACATACGCATGGCTTGAGTGTGTGTGCGCATACGCGTGTATGCATACGCACACTTAGGGTTTTCCAGTAGCCTTTCCTTCCAAAAATAATATTATTCTTCCGAAGTTAATTTTAGTTATCCATAAATACTTCCTTAAGTCAATTTTCACGAGATTGGGCCCTAAACCAACCTTAGGCCTTAGAGTACTACCATCATTGGGGAAGGGGGGCCCAAGTCGTAAGGGGTACAAAATGAGGTGTCTACAATTGCCCCTTCTTTGATTTGTGAGTTCAGCTAATGGAATCAAAGGAAAAAGAGACAAAACATTTTGTTTCGACGTATGGCTCAGACCCAACCCACGCACACGGCAAACAACACGCATACATGGGGTGGGGTGCAACTCCATAGAGTTACGTGGGATTCGTATATCCAAAGTCGCATGAGTGTTACTTAGGAAACAAGTAACGATAGGTTTACTATCCCAGAACATGGTTTGCTAATTGCAAGCAAAAGGCGAGTGACTCACTATCTTAGAGTCAATAAAAAAGAAAAAGCAAACATGGCCAACAGCCTCAACCATCAACCAAACAAATAAGGGGCTCTTAATAGCTAAAAGGATACATATATGTGGTGTCCATCTGGGGCTTTTGCCTCAAACTTCTCCAGGTAGCTCTTGCCTCTGAGTGATTTTCTTTTTCTATCTCAACCTCTTCATTTTAAATGGCTCTTGCCTCTGTCTTAAACTCTTTAGTTCTTAAAGACTTGCATCTTGTTTCTAGTGTACATGTTCAATTCCAAGAAGGTTATGTACTCAAATCTCGCATTCTTCATTTCTAATATCAGTTGTTTTGGGGGTCTGTGCCTGTGTAGACACTGCATTTTATACCCCTTACGACTCGGGCCTTCCTTCCCCAATGATTCTAAAATTCTAAGGCCCAAGGTTGGTCCTCATCAGCATCATCACTGTCAAAGCCATTATCACTCTCATCCTCTGAAGCCGATGGAGATGGAGAAGTATAAGCGGTGAAACCACCCATGGCAGCCAGTTATCGTGCAATACGACCAACGCGGGTGTTTACCTGACACAACTCATCACTAAGAGTGTCAAGGCGAGCATCCATGCGCACAAGCTGTGCCATGATGGCCTCGAGAGTCACTCCACCCGTAGAAGACGAAGGAGCGGAGGTGGAAGGAGCGGAAGAAGCTGGAGGTACCGCCGTCTCAGTCCGTGGTTGCCTCGGTTAAAGTTGGGCCTCACTCCGTCAAACGGTAGCAGCGTCTATAACACACATAACGAAAAAGTGTGTAGACTCTGGATAGGAGACAGAAAAATGGCGAAGGATCCGCGTGATAGCCTAAGGAAAAATGAGCTTATCACAAGTCGTCGTATCCCTATAGACATCTATTAGGGATAGAATGAACTGAGAAGGGAAGTCAATAGAAATATCCTCTAAAAGGGATAACAAAAATCGAGCACGAGGCTTTATGATAGAGTTATAGTGAGACAATGGATGAAGAATGAATGTCATCACCATGTTAAGGAATCTCGGACCTTTTGCAAAGCCCAAGCAAGGGATTTTTCGGCCTTAATCAAGTTTTCTTCACTTGGTAAGTGTCCTAATCTTTCTCTTTGATGCATTTTCATATCTTTTGACCTAAAAATTGGGGTTTTTGGAAAATGTTTGGGATTTTTCAAATTGATGAGGTTTTTGCAAATTTTTTTTTTGGGATGGGTTTTAAAGATTTAATCTTAAAAACTTCATGCATTGCATCTCATTTGCATTACAACTATATTTTCATGCATTTAGATGTGTGTTATATATGTGCAACTGATTGTGTGCTGGTAGGATTGGATTGGGCTGAGCCCATGATGCAATTACCTTTACATGTCACATGTCCATCCATTCCCATGCATACGTACTTTCTATTCAATATATTTTGATATATTTCTGCTGCTTGGGACTTTTCTGATTGTCTCTTTCTCTCTCTCTCTTCTGTTTGCGTTAGTCTACTTCTATGGCACCCAAACGTAAATCTACTCTGTCCCGAAACCCTCTTCGTTCCGAGGCATCTACTTCTTCTGATCCTACACCTTTTTCTGTCAGATTCCGTGATGAGAAGGCCAAATCGGACTTCTTTGAGAACTTCTCTAGACGAGGCGTTCATTCGGAACGCCAAGTCATTTTGTTGGACTTCTCCGACAATGACCTTCCCACTGTCATCTACAATAGGGAATGGGAGTCACTGTGTGACATCCTGGTCACTTGTCCATTCGTGCTGATCCAGGAGTTCTACTCCAACATGCATGGATTTGATTATTCAGTACCTCTCTTTGTTACTTGTGTTCGAGGTACGCGCATAGTGGTCACACCGGATGTTGTATCCGATATGCTCCGTGTCCTGAGGGTAGAGTATCCTGACTACCTCGGTTGTGATTGTCTTAAGACTGTGTCTAAAGATGAGCTTATTTCTTCTTTTTGTGAGTGCCCTTCTGATTGGGGTGGGTGTCAGTTCACTTCTTGTATTGCAGAGCCCCGTTCTCGGTTTTTGCTTTCTCTGTTAGAGCATTTCTCTATAGATTTTCCATCTCATTTCATTCTTTCTATCATAGATGTACATAGGGATTCGGCGACCCATGATAAGCTCATCTTCCCTTCGGCTATCACACAGATTTTACGCCATTTTTCTGTTCCTTTTCCCTTGTCTGACCACTTCCACGTTATGGGTGCTATAGATGGAGGCGCAGTTTCGTTCGAGGCGGTTCGGATCAACAGCTCCTCCCATTCCTTCAGCTCCATCCACCTCCGCTCTCTCTTTTTCTGCGGAAGGTGTGACCCTGGATGCGATCATGGCGCAGCTTCAGCGCATGGATGCTCGCCTTGATACACTCTCTACTGAGTTGTATCAGGTGCACCCGTGTCGACCGTATTGCCAGACGGCAGGCTCGCCTTGGTGGCTTTGTGGAGTCTCCCTCTCCTCCTCTTGAGGCATCCGAGGACGACGAGGCATCTGAGGAAGATGATGACTCCGACGACGATGATGTTGATGATGAGGATAGAGATGCTAGCTCACCCAGTGATGACAAGATGTCTACTTGATACTTACCCTTTATCACTCGTGACAAAAAGGGGGAGTAGTTTTGGATATGAGAGTATTCATACTTAGGGGGAGGGTTAGTGTAGGAGATTTTTGTTAGGGGGAGCGTTGATTTTGAGGGATGTAGTGAGGATTTTATGTATCTTTTTCTTTTCTTTCTACTTCAGATACATTTATCTCTTGTACATGGGTCTTGTGACCATTTTGACATACATTGTACTTATATTCGTTATATATTGATGTATGTTTTTCACCTACCCTTACATGTGTTGTTTCTTTTATCTCTTTATGCACATGCTTCTTATATTTTGTATGCAATTTATTATTTTTGTTTCACACTAAGATGCCTTGATGAGTTTTGTTTAAAGTGTTTTAGAAATACAGGTTGTCAAAGTCTACTTGCCATAAACTCTCTTCTTGCAAATTTTTTCATGAGTTTGTGTTAGGATAGATTTCATTGTATTTAAGAAGTGAATATGAGTTAAGTGATTTATGACTTCTCTCATATGTCATTTGTTTGTTGTGGTTTTGTCACGGATTGCCAAATGGGGAGATTGTTAGGATATATGTGTTTCACATGTTAGGAACATATGTCACTATTTTATGTAATTGGCTATTCCTTTGACAAAACGCACTTTACTTTTATTTGGGTAGCTCTAAGATATGTTTAATGCTTCAAGAAACAAGGTTTTAAGTTCAAGTGTTAAAGTCATGCAAGTTTGTCCAAGAATCAAGTGTGAAAAGTGTTGTTCATTAAAGCTCGACAGCTAGCATCTAAGATATGTTTACATGTGTTGTTTCTTTTATCTCTTTATGCACATGCTTCTTATATTTTGTATGCAATTTATTATTTCTGTTTCACACTAAGATGCCTTGATGAGTTTTGTTTAAAGTGTTTTAGAAATACAGGTTGTCAAAGTCTACTTGCCATAAACTCTCTTCTTGCAAAATTTTTCAAGAGTTTGTGTTAGGATAGATTTCATTGTATTTAACAAGTGAATATGAGTTGAGTGATTTATGACTTCTCTCATATGTCATTTGTTTGTTGTGGTTTTGTCACGGATTGCCAAATGGGGAGATTGTTAGGATATATGTGTTTCACATGTTAGGAACATATGTCACTATTTTATGTAATTGGCTATTCCTTTGACAAAACGCACTTTACTTGTATTTGGGTAGATCTAAGATATGTTTAATGCTTCAAGAAACAAGGTTTCAAGTTCAAGTGTTAAATTCATGCAAGTCTGTCCAAGAATCAAGTGTGAAAAGTGCTGTTCATTAAAGCTCGAAAGCTAGCATCTATCGAGACTTAGAGCTGTCTGAATTCCGTGGCTCGACAGCAGCTCGACAGATAGGGTATTTGTCAAGGTTTATGAAACTCAGATTTTCGAGTCTGTTTTTCATCCAATCTGTGATTATATGTTTGGGCTTTCTTTTCTCATAACCCTAGACATATATTAGGATTATTTTAAGGGCCGTCAAAGGTGACATAAGTTGCACAAGTGTTGAGCAAAATTTTGTTCAAGCAAATTGTGACCGGAGACAGAATTTGCCCTAGTTCATCTTTTTTGTGAAGAAGCTACTGTGTTTGTATTCCGTAAGGTTTTGTGACCAAGGAGCTTCTTGATCTTCATCGTGTGATGAACTGAAAAACTTTGCAGCCAACAACCTTCTCTAGTTGGTGATTGAAGTTGCGTACTAGGATCCCCGCAATTGGTTAGTCATGTACTGGGAGCCGTGTATTGAAAATGAGAGATTGTCACTATAGAACAGGATCTGCGCAATTGGTTTGCTACCACGCGTATTGCATGTTAATTAACTTAATTAATTCACTTAGCTAATTAATTGGTTAATTTATCACAAGGGGTCAATATATTCTTGGCCTATCAATATTAATCCAAATAGGATCCAAAGACTAGTGAAAGATGGGCTTTTAGAACCATTAGATTTTAATGAATTCCCAGTCTGTGAATCCTACTTGGAAGGTAAAATGATGAAAAGACCTTTTAATGCAAAAGAATATAGAGCCAAAGATTTACTAGAACTAGTACATTCAGATGTATGTGGTCCAATGTCTATCCAAGTAAGAGGTGGCTATGAGTATTTCATTACTTTTACTAATGATTACTCTAGATCTGGTTTTGTGTACCTAATGAAACGGAAGTCCGAAACTTTTGAAAAGTTCAAAGAGTTTAGGGTTGAAGTTGAGAATCAATTAGGTAAACGCATAAAGGCCATTCGATCTGATCGTGGTGGCGAATACCTTCTTGGGGATTTTAAGGATTACTTAACTGAAAATGGGATTATATCCCAGTTAATTGCACCTGGAACACCACAACAAAATGGTGTAGCAGAAATAAGGAATAAGACTCTTTTAGATATGGTTAGATCCATGTTGAGTTATTCGACTCTACCAATATCTTTTTGGGGATATGCCTTAAATACTGAAATGTATCTTCTGAATTTAGTACCTTCGAAGTCTGTCCTTGAAACACCTGTAGAGTTGTGGATTGGGTGTAAGCCTAGTATGAGACATCTCCATATTTGGGGTTGTCCAACACATGTGTTGAAAGGAAAGTCTGACAAGTTACAATTTAAAACAGAAGTGGTTTTCTTTGTAGGGTATCCAAAAGGAACTGTTGGAGGTTTATTCTATAGTCATAAAGATAATAAAGTGTTTGTCAATACAAATGCCAAATATTTGGAAAATGACTATATGAATGACTATACTCCTAAAAGTAGAGTTGTTTTAGCTGAAATGAATGAACCTATAATTGAACAATCAATGGATGAAACTAGGAATGATGTGGTTGTATCAGATACACCACAAGATATTACTTATGAGATGACTAGTACACAAAAGCCTTTTCGTAGTGGGAGGATTATTAGGCCACTTGTAAGATTTATAGGTCTAGGAGAAACTTATGAAGCTATCTCAAAAAAGGCTGAATCTGATCCTTACATTTATAAAGAGGCAATGAAAGATATAGATGCACATCATTGAGTCAAAGCTATGAAATCTAAATTGGATTCTATGTATTCAATCAAGTTTGGGATTTTGTAAAGGCGCCTAATGGTATTAAACCTGTTGGTTGCAAATGGGTTTACAAGAGGAAGAGAGGGATAGATGGAAAGGTTGAAACCTTTAAGGCAAGACTAGTGGCGAAAGGGTATACATAAAAACAAGGTAATGATTATGAAGAAACTTTTTTGCCAGTAGCCATGCTTAAATCTATCAAAATTCTCTTATCCATTACTGCTTATTATGATTATGATATTTGGCAAATGGATGTCAAGACTGCTTTTCTAAATGGCAATCTTGATGAAGAAATTTATATGATGCAACCAGAAGGTTTTATAGAAAAGAACCAAGAGCATATGGTATGCAAGTTGAAAAGATCCATTTATGGACATAAGAAGGCATCTAGATCATGGAACATCAGATTTGATCAAGCAATCAAGTCATTTGATTTTGAACAAAATCTTGATGAACCATGTGTGTATAAGAGACATCAAGATAAAGTAGTAATTTTCCTAGTGCTTTATGTTGATGATATTCTACTCATTGGAAATGATGTAGGGGTAATGTCATCAGTCAAAATTTGGTTGTCAAGCCAATTTGATATGAAGGACTTGGGCGAAGCTAACTATATTTTAAGGATCAAGCTTTGGCGAGATCGAAAGAATAGAATGTTAGGCCTATCACAAGCTGGATATATAGATAGGATTCTAGCAAGGTGTAGCATGCAAATCTCCAAGAAAGGATTGCTTCCTTTCAGACATGGAGTTCCTCTGTTTGATGACCAAAGGCCTAAGACTCTTGAAGAGGAAAAGACAATGAGACAAGTTCCTTATGCTTCAGCAGTGGGAAGTCTCATGTATGCCATGCTATGTACTAGGCCAGATATCTATTATTTAGTTGGCATAGTCAGTCGATATCAATCAAATCCAAGTTCAAAAAATTGGGAGGCTGTAAAGCATATTCTCAAGTATCTAAGGAGAATGAGAGACTATATGCTTGTTTACCGGTGTGAGGATTTGATGCATATTGGTTACACAGATTTTGATTTTCAGTTAGATCTTGATTTCAGAAAGTCAACTTTAGGTTGTGTGTTCACCTTGGGAGGTGAAGCCATAAGTTGGAGGAGTGTTAAGCAATTTTGTATTGCTGACTTCACCATGGAAGCTGAATATGTTGCTGCTTGTAAAGCAGCAAAAGAAGCTGTTTGGCTCAAGAAATTTCTTTTTGATCTTGGTGTTATGAGAATGGAGCAAGTTCCAATCACTTTGTTCTGTGACAATAGTGGAGCAGTTGCACAATCCAAAGATCCAAGGAATCACAAGAAAGGAAAGCACATAGAAAGAAAGTATCATATTATTCGAGACATTGTGGCTAGAGGAGATGTGGTAGTAGCAAAGATTGATAGTGCAAATAATCTGGTAGATCCCTTTACCAAAACTTTGCCCAGAAGACTTTTGAGTCACACTTGGAAGGAATGGGAGTTAGATTAGTGCGCAATAGTCTTTAGGGGCAAGTGGGAGATTGTTAGGATTAGTGCCCTAAAATCCTATTGTATGCCATGTATGGCATTATGTATGACATTATGTTCTATGTAATAAACTTGTTTTATTATTATCTAAAATAATGGTAGCAAGAATGTTTGGACATTATCATATAGTCCTTGAGATGCATAGTATGTGATTTATGTGATTTGGTCACAGAAGATATAAATCACAAGTTCTTTGTAAACTCAAAATCTTAGTTCGTAGTCGGTGATGAAATTGGGCATTTCATCTGCGAAGAATATAACATGTCAATTAAGATGATTTGTCTTGATCATGGAAATGGAGACTTCTATTTGACATGTTAATATGTTTTAAGTATATAAAACATATTGAACTGGACCGCTATGAGATTTATTATTCTATCAACAACTGTCAGACAAATAATAAATCTCACGACTTCTCATTTACATAAACTCTCAATCCTGTGGGAATAGTGAACCCGATCATGAAATGTAGGTTGCTTTAATGTATCAGGAGTGAAATCTAGACAATTGGTCAAAACCTCAGTATGTTGGGCAACCACACGTAATATTGAAGGAACACATATTCTCAAGATGGAATTCATAGTCTCTTTATAGAGATATAAAATACCTTGAGATAAGTTTAATGGGTTTGGTTATTCAGAGTGTTAGGCCTAACCAATTTAGTAAAGAGTTACTAAATTTATATTTTATGAAATTAGATTTCATGAAATATATATGAATAACTTAAAGGATTAAATCGGGTACTCAATGATCAAGAGGTAGTAATTTACAAAGTGACAGTTACACATTATGGCTTTGTATTACTACGAATATTTTCATGAAGGGGTTAAATGTTTAATAAAGTCTTGGGATATAATTCATTAATAAGGCCTAGAGTACAATTATATTTATATAGTGGTATTAAATATAGTTAATGGTAACTTTAGGCTTGTCAAGAGTTGACGAATAAGTCTAAAGCCCATTGGAGCTAGAGCTTTATTTGTCTCTTTTGGTCTACTCCAAGCCACACACTAAAGCCCAATTGGGCTGGCCCAAAAGGCTAACCCAATTAGATAATCAGTTATTTATTTAATAAGAGTTATTAAATAAAGTAACTGCCAAGTACAGAAATATATGTGTGATTAAAAAGGAGAAAGAATTAGAGTTTTTCTTAAGGGAGACACTTGGTTATTCTCTTGAAAGATTACATATAGAATTTATTGAGAGACCACACATCTTGGGCACATTATGGAGTTGGAGTGAAGATTGAAAGGCTTCTCAAGTCCAATCTTCATTTGTTTTGAATTTCATTGCATCAAGGTACGCTTTCTTTTCCTTTGTTTCTAAAACTCAGACGTTACATGCTATCTCATATGAATGAAGTAGATCCATTTATATTCCGCTGTGTATTTTTGTATGAGATACAAAACTGTATTTTTCATGTGTTTTTGCAACACATCAAACCTGTACACTAAGTTGAATGGATAGCCAATGTTGTGCCCGTACCAAAGAAGGATGAAAAAGTAAGGACGTGTGTGGATTTCAGGGACTTGAACAAAGCTTGCCCTAAGGATGATTTCCCTCCCCCCCACATAGATGTCTTAGTGGATAATACTGCCGGTAGTGCCTTGATGTCTTTCATGGATGGTTTCTCAGGATAAAACCAAATCAAGATGGCTCCTAAGGATATGAATAAGATCACCTTCACCACAGAATGGGGAATCTATTGCTACACAGTAATGTCATTAGGGCTCAAGAATGCGGGGGCAACTTACCAAAGGATGGCCACAGCTTTGTTACATGACATGATGCACAACGAGGTTAAGATGTATGTTGATGACATGATCGTGAAGTTCAAGGATAGAGAGGGTCACATTGTTAACTTGAGAAAGTTCTTCGAGAGAATCAAGGAGTATAGGTTGAGGTTGAACCCCCAAAAATGTACCTTTGGAGTAACAGCTAGGAAGTTCCTAGTCTTCTTAGTAAGTGATAGAGGGATAGAAGTTGACCCGTCCAAGATCAAAACCATATTGGAGATGCCTCCACCCAAGAGTGAGAAAGAAATAAGCGGGTTCCTAGGTCGACTACAATACATCAGCCGATTCATTGCCAAACTCACCTCTACTTGTGAGCCCATCTTCAAGCTCCTAAGGAAGAATGAACCCACCCCATGCATGGAACAATGATGTTAGATAGCCTTTGAACTTATCAAAGAATACCTCTTTCATCCACCCATCCTAGTACCTCCACAGCACAGGAAGCCATTACTGCTATACCTCTCTATCATAGGAGATATGGTTGGAAGCATGCTTGCACAAGAAGACGATGACAAGAATGAAAAGGGCAGTGTACTATTTGAGTAAAAGATTCCATGATTATGAGACTAGATACACCCCCATAGAGAAGTCATGCTTTGCACTCGTGTGGGTCGAAGAAGCTGAGACACATCATCCTACCATTCCAGGTATGGATAATAACCAAAATGGACCCATTGAAGTACTTATTTGAGAAACCCGCTTAGAGTGGGAGATTGTCAAGATGGTTGATCCTATTGGCAGAACTAAATTTGAAGTATGTGGCAAGAAAAACGATCAAAGGGAGCGCCTTATCAGATTTCTGTTCCGAGAACCCTGATGGAAAATAAGATTTCCTAGATGAGGACATTTTGGATATTGAACTAGGGGCATGGAAAATGTATTTTGATGGAGCTGTGAACCAATATGAGAATGGGATTGGAGTAATTTTGATTACCCTCGATGGATCCTATGTGCCTTTGGCTGTCAAATTGAACTTTGAGGCGACTAATAATATGGCAGAATATGAAGCGTGTATCACCGGAATGGAAGCTCTCTGAGAGTTAGGGGTAAAGGAAGCAGAGGTCTTTGGAGACTTAACCTTGGTCATAGCCCAAGCATAGAAATTATGGAAGGTAAAAGAAGAACATTTAAAGCTTTATCAACAATACTTAGAGGACTTGACCAAAACCTTTGATAGGATTGAGTACACTATTATTCCTAAGGCTTAGAATCAGTTTTCGGATGTCTTGGCTACTTTAGCCTCCATGGTGGAAATACCTGAAGGAGTATGGACACGACCCCTAGAGATTAGGCAGAGTTATGAACTAGTATACAAGGGGAAAACCAAGTCTTTAGTCTTAGCTATAAAAATAGAAGGGGTTCCTTGGTATTATGACATCATGAAATTCTTGGAAATGGGAGTGTATCTTGACGGTGTTGATAAAAGAGAATGTCGTTCGATAAGGATGATGGCTATGCAATATATCCTATGTGGAAGGCAGCTCTATAGGAGGTCTTATGATGGCATATATCTCCATTGATTGAAGAAAGAGAAAGCAAAAAGGGTTATGGAAGAAGTTCATCAAGGGATTTGTGGTCCTCACATGAATGAGAGAATGTCAGCTAAAAAGATCCTAAGAATGGGATACTTTTCTCGATCTGGGGCATAGATGTGATTGGAAGGATAGCCCCTAAGGCTTTGAATGGGTACAAGTACATCTTAGTGGCAATTGACTACTTCACCAAGTAGGTGGAAGCGGCCTCCTACTTATATTGAAAGCCAAGCATGTGGCTTGGTTCATAAAGAATAACATCATTTGCCGATACAGGGTACCGCAAGAGATCATCTCAAATAATGGCTCCCACTTTGAGGGTGAGGTTCGAAGGATCATGGAGTTGTACAACATTGAGCATCACAAGTATTCACCATATCGATCACAGACTAATGAGGCCATAAAAGCAACCAATAAAAACATCAAGAATATTCTAGCCAAGATGGTGGTGACATACAAAGACTGGGCCAAAAAAATTTCATTTGCTTTATGGGGTTACAAAACTTCTATTCGTGCATCAACTAGGGCAACCCCTTACTCTTTGGTCTTTGGATGTAAGGAAGTCCTTCCCATTGAGGTGGAGATACAATCTTTAAGAGTGCTAGTGAAAACCAAGGTCCTAGAGGAAGATCGGATTAAAGAAAGATATGAACGATTGGCTTTGATAGATGAGAAAAGAGCTAGGGCGCAATACCATGCACAAGGGTACCGAAAGAGGATTGCTAGAGCATTCAACAAAAAAGTGAAACCTAGAAACCTCAAAGAAAGGGACTTGGTCCTAAAAGGGCTTAGAGATGAAACTTTTGATCCAAGAGGGAAGATGGAGCCAAGGTCCTCTAGGCCTTTTATTATCACAAAAATCATGTTAGGAGGTGCTACAAGAATTACAGATTTGGATGGAGAAGAGATACTCCACCCAATCAACTTAGATAGGCTCCGAAGATATAACATTTAAATAGAAAAATTTCTGCTAGGTTGAAAACCCGAAAGGGCGGTTTAGGCAAAAGATAGGGGAAAAGACCATGGGCATGGTGAAAATTCCTATAAGGACGTTATGGGCAAAAATTACATGGCAGGAAAAAAAGAAAAGAAAAAGAAAAAAAAATGAGAAAAAAATGACAATAAGCAAAGATAATAAATGGATGATTCTTTTATTGCTCAAATTAAAAGATAATAATTTGTTTCCATAAGGGATTTGGAACATTCCAATCCTTTATTAAATTCAAAATAAAAGACATGAGAATCATAAAGTGTAGAAAAGTAAAATTTGGGGCATATCAAGGTAGTCAGTCAATACTCTTTCTTTTGTTGGACCTCTTGTAAGCCTTTTCATCTATGGGAACCCACTTCATGTTAGCCTCTAGCCAAGCTTTGTAGCCCGAAGTAAGATGAAGAAATCAAGGGAAACGAATGTTTTTAGCCACCATCCTCTCTAACCAAGTCTCACGGATCCTGCCCAAGACTCTCTCAGTAAAGATAGAGATATGAAAGACACCATTATCACTAGGGATCCCTTGGCGATCTCCAAATTGCCTTGCAATACGGTCTGGGGAATAATAAGAGCAACGGCGAATCCCAACCAAAGGAACATAGTTGTCTTTGAAGATGCGGTTGACCATGCCTAAAATACGCCACCATTCCACTACCCATTGAATATCTGTGACATCAATGCGCTTCATGAACTCAGTGAACTCATCAAAACTCGTGTCAGCATATTTGGGCCTACGGTCATGATAATGCTTGGGGAGATACTGACTAGGAGGAACAGTAGGGGGATGAAGCAATCAAAGCCTCTCATATAGCCATATCTCAAACAAAACAAAACAAAAAAAAAAGAGAAAAGAAAGAAAAGAAAAAGAAAGCATGAGTGGAAAAAGGAGAGATAAAAAGAAAAAAATTGACAAAGACAATATAAAGAGCCACGATGTGTTGAAAACTGAAAGGCAATCCTTGCAGAAATTAGAGGAATCCCACTAGGTTGAGAATCTAAGCAAAAATTAGGGATTATACCTGAAGAAGGAGAGGGCTCCCTACAAAGAAGTTTGCTTCCTCCTTATGAACAACGTCCAAGCCATTAAGAGTTTTAGCCAAGATCATACCTACAGGACTTCCCTTGTCAAGATTGTTAACCACCAAGCACATTCTTGCATCTACTCGATATGTTACATGCACCAAGAAATACCTCACAATGAGGCATAAACAGAAGGTATTGAGATAGTAAGAACACTTCCTATCAGTCACAGGAACAACCAACCGAGAGAAGTATGCAAAAACCATGCGAATGTTCAAATGGTTAAGCATACACCATTGTTACGCCACAGCTTGAGAAATCCCTAAAAGGTCATGAGCTAAGTCAGTAAAGTCTTCGCCAATGGTGAGGAGGATAAGAGTGCTAACGTTGGGTTCACCCATGATTGCACTAAACTCCTCAAGAGTGGGGCATATCTCCACACCATTAAAGTGAAAAACATGCCGAGTGGGAATCCAAAAGTTGGCAGCAGCACGAAGGAGAGGGTTATCCATCTTGATTTAGTGATATAGAAAGATGCAAGAGAGACCGAAAGGAATGAGAGCCTTTTTAAACCTAGGGCCAAGCTTTTTGATCGATGCCGAGACTTCTAAAAGGGAGAATTTTGCCATTGGAAAGCCTTAAAGAGTGTTTTCTGAGCTTAAAATATGTTTGGTGAGGGTTTGGAGGCCCCTAACGGCTATTTTATACTTAAATAGGGCAGCTAGGGTTTTTCTGAACCGCGACACATGTGCACAGGGTCAAAGCTACATACGCAGGGTCAAAACCTGCGTATGTATGCACGCAAACGCGTATGCATGAAATGAGGCAGAGTCGAAGTCCTTTTTCTATTTGGAGTGTGATTCCTCCACCAAAACCTCTCCCATGATTCCTACAACCTATGGGACTACTCAAGGCACACTCAAGCTCAGATTTTCAAGCATCAAAGATCATTAAAAACAAAATTGCATAGAATTATGCAATTACCCCATAAGTTGTAAATTAAGTACATGTCTTGAATTAAAGCATAAATATGAAAGATGTTCTTAAATACAACCCAATGTCTCAAATAAAAGATAAAGTGCAAAAATACATGCTAATAAAAAGGAAGAAAGATATGTTGTATGTTGTATGCTGTGTGTCTATCTGTCTGTCTGTCTGTCTGCAGGATCACCGGAAACGCCTCTTCCTTGGCTGGTAGCTAGGAGTCACCTCTGAATCACCACTACCATCACCACCTTCCTCATCATCATCATCATCATCACCACCTAGGTATGCATGCCCTTCAGGACTGTAGATCTGCTGGAAGTACTCTGTCATCTCTAACTTGAGGTTCCCTGCAAGCCAAACTAGCTCCTTATGCTCCTGAATAGTGGGCTGAACTTTGAAGGAAAAGTGTTAGAACAAGTGTTGGGATGCAAGAATAAAAAAGGAAATGAGACAAGAATGAGGAAGAACTCACCACTTGGGTACCCTTAGGAAAAGGGTAGCCCATGACATTTGTGTTGCGGCCCATCGCACGCTACAAGTGAAACCATCAGGACCGTAGACATAGACCAACCACAGTAAGTAAGGGGGATCAAGGGGAGCACCAACAGTAGGGCCAGCCTTACATGAGTATCTCATGTGTACATCATTATGCAAAGTAATGCAAAGGAAGAAGAGAAATGAATGAGAAAGGAGAACACATACCGCAGGAGTGAGAAAAGGCATGAGACGGGTATCGTTGAACTCCTCATAGTTCAGCTCATCTGAAACCCGTTGAGTATAGGGGATGCCACTCCTCCAAAACTGGTATTCCGCATCGATCATGGAAAGTGGGGTAAGCATGAACACTAGAGGGTCCATCGGAACCTGTGGGGCATCCTCACCTACCAGCTGGCAACGTACTCTCTCTGCCAGATAAAGCACCCTCAAGCCAACACCCTCGAAGGGCTGAGTGATCCCGAAGAGGACAATGGAAGCTACCTCCAAGTTCGGGTCCACAACAGCAAGGGCACCTGCCCAAGGACTCCAGTTGACTTGTAACATCACATAAGGTTAAGGAAGAAAAACCCTAAGAGACATATAAAAGAAATGGAGAAAGACACCAAAATCCCAACTCACCTCATCAAAAGATAGCCCATTAAGATGAGCCCTAACCAAAGAAAAGCTCTTTAGATCTACATTTGCACCACGAGAAATGAGACCATATTGAATGGCCCAATGCTGAAAAGAGAATCGATACAGTTTAAAAAGTGGCAGTTACCAAATGACAGTTTGCAAGATGACAGTTTGAAAGATGAATGGGTACAGTTTGCAAGATGAATGGGTACAATTTGCAAGATACAGGCATGAGCAGGTATGAACAGTTTGCATGATGACAATTTGCAAAATGATAGTTTGCAAGATGGCAGTTTGCATGATGAATGGGTATAGTTTACATATGCAAGATGCAGGTATGAACAAAATGACAGTTTGAAAGATGACAATTTACAAGATGAATACAGTTTGTAAGAGCATGATGCACAGTTTAGAAGTACAAGAGCTATGAAAGAAAGGGAAAATAAACTAACCTCAAGGAGCTTCTAAGGCCTCACTAGCTAGTGCAAAGTCCCCCAGCTGAGTATGTCCAGGAAGGAGTACAAATAGGCAAGACATGCCTGCCCCCAGTTGGCATCCCGAGCCCTTTCAAAGTCACGAAAAAGGGCCAACCACCTTAAAGACACCACCTACACTCTGTTGGTGAAAAGATATGCCCCTAGAAGGTACAGTAAGAAGGCCCTAGCCATCTTGGCATAGTCATCAGTCGTCATTTGTGGGAAAGGCCTATAGTCTGACTCAATGTTAAAGTAGTGGATGTTATCCAACATGTACCACCTCCTAAGCAAGTCTATGCCTAGCTACACGCCCGACTCACCCTCCAAGTTTATGAGGGGCCCATCGTACCTAAGACCTGTCATGCGATGAAAGTCATGGGGAGTCATAGTCATCTCCCTGTCAGCAATGTGGAAGGTGTGGGTAGTGTCCCACCATGTCTCAGCCAAAGTCTGCACCAAAATGGCACTGGAAGACCTCTCCGGTAACAAGCAGATAATCGGCTTGAGAGCCGATGCAAGAATGTAGGCCCTTGTCTCTGCAGTAAGGACCCTATGCCACACCACCATATGATTGGTGCTTCCCCTGCCTAAAAATGGGGACAAACCTGCAGAAGGATGAAAAATGGTGCTAGATTGGCATTTGGATAAGAAACAGATGAAACAGGAGTTAAAAATAGGGTTCCTGGCTAGAGAAATGCGCACACAGCCTTGTGTTTGCGTATGTAGGCACCAAGCGCGCATACGCTGGTTGGAAACCGCGTACACATGGACTCAAGAACAGATACACGTACGTATGAATAGGTCAGCGTCTGCATAAATGCTGGCCACACACACATGAATACAAGTTATGCACGCAGGCTCGAGTCTGTGTACGCATGAACAAAGACAGTGGGTCGTTCTTCGACATTTTCGAGTATGCTTCAATCAAAACTCATCCTAAACATGTTCTTACCCCTCCTAAGGTATCGGGTTTTCATCTAAACTTGTCTCACAGCAAAACCTAAGCATTTACATGTCTAAAAACAGATTAAAACAGAAGATCAAAGGGAAGCTCGAAAATGGGAAAAGTTTGAAAAAGTTACTAATCTGGTCCTTACACCCTTCGAAAGATGATCTTGTGGCCTGTATGTCAATGAAGGTGACTCATTCAGCCTCACCACTTCATTCTAACGCGTGTGGTTGAAGGCATCACTAGAGAGCATGTAGGAAGTTTTCTTGGACTTGGGTGCCATGGAGAAGATGAAAGAGGTTGGAGAGGGAGAGAGTTTCAGATGAGGAGATTTGAGAGAGAGGAATCAGACTGTGGAAAAGAATGAGAGAGAGGAAGGGTTTTGTAGAGAGAAAAGATGGAAGTTAGAGAGATGGAAAGAATGTGAAGAAATGAGGGAGATGAAGAGAATGAAAAGAAAAAAGAAACGGTTAGTAACCGTTGAAGAAAAATGAAGGGGTAGGAACACACCTGGTGGCTAAACTACGTGTAGTTTAGACCTCCACTAAACTACGTGTAGTTTAGTATTAAATAAATAAATAAATTTTCCCAAAATCCCCAGTGGGTTCCCGGAAGGTATGAATTGCAAAAGAAAATTCAAAAGTATATCAAGAATGACAAAAATACCCTCAGTTGAGTAAAGGACACAAAGACCCTCAAAGCATCCCTAATGAATGGAAAGTATCCAAAGCATCCCTCAGCGGATCAAAAGCTACCAAGGAAACTCCCCCGTGAGTTTAGATCATCAACCAAATCCCTAGTAAAGTATAGTATCATGGAAGGACTCCCCCGAGGGTCCAAGACATAAAGGCAACCCCCTCATGAGTTGTGAAGAAATTTCCCTATAGAGTAGACAAAACCCCCATCATGGATAGAATCAACATAAGTTCCCCAGTGAGCCATGAAGAAAAAGAAGAATTTTCCTTAGTGGACCACACATTACCAAAGACTTCCTTGTAGGTTTTAATCACCAATACGCATCACAACAAGTTACTTTCCCTAGTAAGCTACATACCAATGAGGTTTTCCTGTGAGTTACCAAAACTTCTCAGTAGATCATACTCCTCAATGAGTTTTTCATCATCCCTAGTGGATTCTACACCCGAGACTCCCTTGTGGGTTGGAACGCCAAGGCCACTTGTGCACATATCCTACGGGAATTGAATATGCAGGCACAGGCCACACACCAGTCAAGCAAAGTCGGAATACAGAACTTGTGCACATATCCTCCATGAATTGAACATACAGGCACATCATACAAAACTTGTGCACATATGCCGAGGGAATTGAACATGCAGGCACATTGGAAGAGGTAGAGATAAAGACAGAGACCAAGGTCACCCCGAGGCAAGACCCTCACCAGAACAGGTAGAGATAGAAATGAAGAAGACAAGTGTTACCTTGAGGCGCAAGCCACCCAGAGAAGTTTGAGGCAAGAGCCCTAGATGGACACCACAGATATATATCCTTTTAAGCTCGTAAGAGCACCTTGTTTGTTTGGTTGATGGTTGCGGCCGTTGGCCTTATTTGTTTTTCTTTTAAGTGACTCTAGGATAATGAGTCACTCACCTTTTGCTTGCAAATGGAAAAACAGGTTCTGGGATAGTGAACCTGTTATTGCTCATTTCCTGAGCAACAAATGTGGGAATTCGGACATACGAATCCCACGTGACTCTGCGAAGTTGCATCCCACCCTATGTATGCGTGTTATGTGTCATGTGCATGGGTTGGGCCAAAGCCGTACATCGAAACAAAATGTTTTGTCTCTTATTCTTTTGATTCCATTAGTGAAGCTCACGAAACAAAAGATGGGCATCTGTAGATATCGCATTTTGTACCCCTTATGACTCGGGCCCTCTTTCCTCAATGATGCTGAAATTCTAAGGCCCAAGGTTAGTTTAGGGCCCAATCAGATAACAAATTGACTTGAGAAGTATTAAAATAGAAAATATAGTTTTTTATGAGCAAACAAATCTATTTTTGGAAAATAAAAGGCCAAGAAAACCCTAGGCCTACATACGCAAGCTAGAACTTGCGTACGCAAGTCTAATGTATACGTACGCAGGCACGGACAAGCGCACGTAGCTAGGGTTTCAGAAACCTATGAAAAGCAAGTTTTTTGCATTAATGTTAAGGTTTTGAACGAATTCTACATCTTCTGGGAGTCATTCCAAACCCTTATTTTCTCACTATATAAAGCTATACATGACACATTTTCAAAACATACAGAAAATACTAAAGGAAAACTTAAGATTTACTAGAAATAGTGAATCAAAGAGGGAGTTTTTTCACAAAACATCCTCAAGTCAATTTTATTTGATTGGGACCTTTACTGGTCTTGATCTTTTGAGTTTAAGATTACTAATCACTTTTATATTTGATTGTTAATAGATTTATAAAGGGAACGGTCAAAATCAAGCTTGAAAAGCTTCTTGTTTGAGGTATTGAGTTCTAAGCTTTTCTTTTTCATTTCTTTACTTTTCTTGCTTTAATCCTTTTGTTTTCCCTGCTTCCTTTGTTTCTTTATATTATAACATGTTTGTTTAGCCTAGGTTTTCTTTGCTTTATAATCTCATGCATGTAGGTTGTTAGATATAAGTTTTTCCCTATTTTTTCTACATTTCTATGTTTCTGGATTAGGGTTTAGAGCATGTTTACATGCTCATGCTTCTGCATGCGTACGCAGGCTTGAAGTATGCGTACACATACAACTGACCTGCATATGCAGGCCTATGTATGCGCATGCATACTCGTGTCCAGAAACCCTAATCTGAGTATTTTTGCTTCTGTTTCTTTGTTCCTTTTACATAATATGCCTCTATTTTTATCTTCTTGTATTTTTTGAACCTCTGTTCCTTTTTTTATTTGTTTGTTTTTCCTTTAACATATTAGATTAGGGTTTCTTTTCATTTCGTGCTTTAATGCCATAAACGTGCATTCATATGATCATGCATTGATGCCATAGGTGTTGTGATGCAGTAAGGTAAGTAAGGTAAGTCATGCATTTATATGAAACATGCATTTTGTGATGAACATGTTGTTTGTTGTGTGGATGATAGGCTTACATGATTAGGTCATATTTGATGATTGATACTATGATACCATGCCTACTTTTTAGCCATGATTCAATTTGCTACCTTGGATGAGATAATGTGAGATACCATGTATGATAGATGTGTGCTAAGGTTGGTTAATTGCCATGATAGATGTATGTTAGGTTTTGGAATGAAATGCCATGTTGTATACTTAGATGTATGCTAACGTGTGTGTATGTATGTTAAGATGCAATGTTGAATTTGCCTTTAATAGGATTAAGATGTAGGACACAATGAGTGGAAGCCGACCCACAGGTCGGGCGGTTTTGGGTGCCTAACAACTTTCCAAGACCGTATCTAAACTCTGAACCCATACTCTAGTAGTAAAACTAGTCCTTCCACGTAAGGGCGCTATATTCGTGGTTCCTAGACCATAAAACTAGGTGGTGATTCCTTGTTTCTCCGCCTCTATCCACTCGGCCGAGGCGTACTCCCCTAAAAACAACCGTGCATTGCGCCCATAGCCTTCATATTCAATTCTCGAAGGATATGTGCACAAGTATAGTGGTGGTCGTGATGTTGGGGGAAAACTCACTCGAGGGGCTTTCCAAATATGCATGGGGGTTATTTTGGTGATTCTGACTCATAAGGGAGTTTTCTTGGTAATTTTTAACTTACGAGGAAATCTTCTTGGTGATTTTGACTCGCGGGATAGTTTTCTTGGATTTTCATGTCTTTTAGCCCACTGAGGGTTATTTTTGTCATTTTAGGGTAACTTGGTTATTTCTGATGTCCCATGATCCATTGGGGATGGTTTTGGATTTTCCTTCCATTTCTTACCTTCTAGGAGTCCACTGGGGATGTCTTAAGAAAAAAAGAAAAAAAAATTACTAAACTAGACGTAGTTTAGTAGGGCTCTAAACTACACATTGTTTAGCTAACGGCCGTTTTTCCTACCTCTTCATCTTCCTCATCTTTTTATTTTCTCTCTAATTCTTCAACTACTTCTCTCTCCCTACAAAAGCCTTTGCCTTCCTCTCACTTCTTCATCCTATCACAACTGAAATCTCTCTCTCTCTCAAATTCTATCATTTTCTCCAATGGCACCCAAGACCAAGAAAGTTTCTTACTTGATCACCGGTGACGTCTTCAACCTCACCTGCTGGATTGGAGCCACAAGGCTAAACAAGACTACTCCATTGCTCTGCAGACCAAACGATCATCTCTTAGACAATGCATGGGCCGGATTGGTAAGTTTTTTAAACTTTTCTCATTTTCAAGTTTTGCTCTGATCTTCCATTTTAATCCGTTTTTAGACTTGTAAATGCTTGGGTTTTGTTGTGGGATGGGTTTAGATGAAAACCTTATGTCCTAGGAGGGGTAGAAACATGTTTAGGATGAGTTTTGATCCAAAATAAGCCGAGAATATCGAAGGATACGTTCTGGTTGCACCCATGCGTACGCATGTGTCGTGTATGTGTGTGCAGCCAATCTGTATGCGTGCGTGTACACTCTGTATGCGTACGCATAGATGTTCATAAAAACCACACGGATGCATGCTTCAGCATGCACACGCATACACGAGGTATGTGTACCTATACACGCAGCACGCACACGAATACTAAGACTCAGAGTCACAGTTTATGCCCAGTCTTGACTTTTTTTCCCTTACTTCTGTCCAAACCAATTCTTATGCTCTTGTTCTTTTCTTCTATAGGGTTTCAGCCTTACTCGAGTAGGGGTAGTGCCAGTCATTTTTTCATATGGTATTAGGCCCTGATGGCCGAGACAAAGGCTTTGGTGAATGCGGTCAGCTTTAGGCCACTCATACATCTCCTTTCTTAAGGTGCAACCAGCGATATACTAGTCCACGCCTTGGTCAAGAGGTGGTGGGATACTACCCACACCTACCATATTGTTGAGCAGGAGATCATTGTGACTCTTCATGATTTCCACCAGATGACCTGTTTGAGGTCCTATGGGCCCATCATCAACTTGGAGGGCGAGTTAGGCATTCAGCTACGTATAGACTTACTGGGGTGTACCTACCTTAGTGAGCATGTTTGTTATTTCAATTTAGAGAGGGCCTACAAGCCTCTTTCTCAAGCGACTCCCGACAACCGTGCTCGAATGGCCAAGGCATTTTTGCTATTTGTTCTAGTGGCATATCTCTTTGCCAATAAGGGTCAAATAGTATCTTTAAGTTGGCTAGCTCTCTTCCGCACTTTCGAGGATGCTCAGAAGGCAAATTGGGGACATGTTTGTCTTGCCTACTTCTACTCAATCATGGACATGCTGAGCCCGGGGACTCTGTGCCAGCTAACGGGGCCTTGAAAGCTCGTTGAGGTTAGATTCTTTTCCTTTGTCTATGTAGCTTTACAAATTGTACTTCGTACTCTTGCAAACTACACTTACTTTCTTGCAAACTGTCATCTTGCAAACTGTATCTTTGTTCTTTTCTTATGAACTATCATGTTGCAAACTGTTTCTACTTTCTTGCAAACTATCAAACTATCATCTTGCAAACTGTATGTACTTTCTTGCAAACTGTACCTCTATTCTTTTCTTGCAAATTGTCATCTTGCAAACTATACTTACTTTCTTGTAAACTGTATCTCTGTTCTTTTCTTGCAAACTGTCATCTTGCAAATTGAACTTACTTTCTTGCAAACTATCATCTTGCAAACAGTATCTCTGTTCTTTTCTTGCAAATTGTATCCCTGTTCTTTTCTTGCAGCATTGGGCCTTATCCTACGGTCTCATCTCCTGTGGTGTGGATATAAATCTGAAAATCCTTCTTTCAGTGCAGGCTCATCTCAATAGCTTCACCTCTGAGTAACATTTCTTTCTCTTAGTTATCATCGCATGCCTTTAAAGTTCCTTTCTAATAAAAAATGTCTTTGCAGATTGTTTAGGGACCTTGGGCAGGTGTTCCTCCTGTTGCTGACCCAGATCTAGAGGCGATTGCCATTGAAAGTGCTGACCTGAAGGCCTTATATCTTGTTGAGCGAGCTTCTTGCCAGCTGGTGGGCGAGGACACGCCTCAGGTGCCTATGGATCCTCCTACATTCATGCTTGCCCCACTTTCTATGTCCGACGCTAAGTACCAACTATGGAAGGGCGGCATTGCCTATGCTCAGCGCCTCTTGGGTGACCAGAGCTATGATGAGTTCAGTGAAGGTCGTCTCATGCCTTCTTTTCCTATCGGGGTATGTACTTCCCCTTTTCCATCTTTTCTCTCTCTTTGTCATGTATATCATGTATATGGTAACACTCATATGTGGTGAATGCTCTAGGGTGCGGTTGGTCTAGCTACTAGTGGTCCTTTCGATCCTTCTCACTTGCCTTGGACGGTCTATGCCTTGGTCCGGATGGGGTTTCCTGGGAGCGTCTTGTGGAGCATAACCCTAATGTCATGGGTTATCCCTTTCCTCAGGGAACACAAGTTGTGAGTTCTCTTCTCTTTATTCTTTGTATTTTCTTCTTTGCATTCCCTAGGTTTATCCTAACACTGTCTTCTTTTAAAATTTAGCCCACTATAGCGGAGAATGAAGAGCTACTCTTGCTTGCTGGGAACCTTAAGCTGGAGGTGACCGAGTATGCCAGGCAGATTTATAGGCCCGGTGGGTATGCCCAAGGTCAAGGTGGTGGTGGTGATGATGATGATGATGATGATGATGATCTGGAGGCGACCCCAAGGACTCAGCCAAGGAAGAGGCATTACCGGCGGTGATTCCTGCAGATAGACAGACACACAGACACATAGACATATCTCCAGTTTCCTCCTCTCTTTTTTTCTTTTATCTTTTCAGCATTTATCTTTTGCACTTAGATTTCATTTGAGACATTGGGTTGTATTTAAGAACACCTTTATATTTCTGCTTTTATTTTAGGATATGTACTTATTTACAACTCATGAGAGATTTGGACATGTATGAGCATTTCATATTTCCTGTCTTGTTTCTCTCTTCTGCTTTGATGAATGAAAGTTTCAATTCTAATATGCTTTGAGCACTCCCTTAGGTCATGAGAGAAGTCCTGGTGTAGGAATCACACTCCAAGTAAGAAAAGGAATCTAGAAACCCTAGTGATCACATGCACGCGTATGCGTATACAGGCTTTGACCATGCGTTCGCATGCTAGGACCATGTGCACACATACCACCAAGCAAAAAACCCTAGCCAACTTTTTCCTCTATAAAATAGCCATGAGAGGCTCCCAAACCTTTATAAAACATGTTTCAAGTCCAGGAATCATTCTACAAAGTTCCCAATGGCAGAATTCACTTCTTTGGAGGTCTCTATATGGATTAACAAGCTTAATCTCAACTTCAAGGATGCTCATCATCCCCCTTGGTCTTTCTTGTATTTCTTTCTTCTATTAAATCAAAGTGGACGAGCCTTTTCTATGTGTTGCCATTGAGTTTTGGGCTCCTACCTGTCATGTTTTCCAATTCAATGGTGTGGAATTGTGCCCCACTCTTGAGGAATTTGGTGCAATCAAGGGTGAACACGACTTTGGCGCCATCATTCTTCCTACTCTTGAGGAAGATTTTTTTGACCTAGCTCATCAACTTTTGGGGGTCTATCTTTCTATGGCCAAGAGATGGTGCAAGCCCAACAAGTTGAATGTCTTCATGGTTTTCAAGTACTTCGCTAAGAAAGATGTTCCATTGACTAGGGTGAAGCGTTCTCATCATCTCAATGCTTTTTGCCTTTGCATTCTCGTAAGGTTCTTCTTGGTGCATGAAACACCTCGTGTAGATCCTGGAATTCTTCATCTAGTTAAGCACTTAGGGAGTAGGAGCCCAATAGCCATTATCTTGGCTGAAATCCTCAATGGTTTAGATGTTGTTCATAGGGAGGAAGCAACATTCTTTGCGGGGAGTCCTTTTCTTCTTCAGGTATGATCCCTAATTTTTGCCTAGGTTTCCTCAATCTAGTGGGATTCCTCTAATTTTGCATAAATTGCCTTTCAAATTTCAACCTATCGAGGCTCCTTATATTGTCTTTGAATACGTTTTGATAGGCCAAGAATGTATTGACTCCTTATGATGAATTAGCCAATTAATTAATTCAATTAGCATGCAATAAGCATGGTAGTACAAACAAATCACCAACTAAGTTAATATGCAGCGGAAAATAAATTAACACGGTGATTTGTTTACAAATGGGGAAAACCTATACGGCAAAAACTCCACCAGGTGATTTTAAGGTCATAACTCCCGAGAATCCACTATTATCACAACAAGCGGTTACAAGTAAAGGAATCCCAGTACCTTATACCAACCTACAGTTGAACCCTTACCCCAATACCCAATTGGACTTGTTCTGTAGTGACAATCTCTCCTTTCAATGCACGACTCCCAGTACGTGACTAACCAATTCGATGCGCGGATCCTAGTACACGGCTTACACACCAACTTGAAAAGGTTGTTGGCTGCAAAGTTCTTCAGTTCATCAACACGATGAAGATCACAAAGCTCCTTGGTTACAAAACCTTACGGTGTACAAACACAGTAGTTTCTTGAAGAGAAAGATGAACTAGGGCATATGTCTCCGGTTCACAATATGCTTGTGAAAAACTTTTGCATTGAGGTGCATCAGCTGTGACGGCCCTTAAAATAATCCTTATATATGTTTAGGGTTGTGAGAAAAGAAAGCCTAAACATCTATACACGGATTGGAGTGAAATCAGATCTGAAAAACTGATTTTCTTAAATCTCGATAGATACCCTATCTATTGAGCAGCTATCGAGCCTTGGGCTTAAACATCCTTTTAAACCTTAATAGATACTAGTTGTTGAGCTTTAAAATCTAGTACTTCTTCACTTGATTCTTGGACAGACTTGCATGGCTTTAACACTTAAACTTGAAACCTTGTTCCTTGAAGCATTAAACACATCCTAGATCTACTCAATTACAAGTAAAGTGCGTTTTATCAAAGGATTAGCCAATTCTATATTGACATATGTTCCTATCATGATTCACATATGTCCTAACACGTTTCTCTCTCATTTTCTTTTTATCTCTCCTTTTTCCACTCAACAGTTATGTATTCCTTTTTTCTCCCTCAGATGTGGTTGTATGAGAAACTCAAACTGATTCATCCCCCCTCGTTCCATTTAATTGGTACCAACCGAAGCATTATTGTGATCGCAAGCTCAAGGACAAAGAGATGGATCCTGTCAAGCTTACTAAACTTTTAAAGCATCTTACTTCTGTAGACATCCAATGGGAAGTAGAATGGTGGCGCATTGAGGCCATGAATAGCAATGGTTTCAAGGAAAACTGTGTACCTTTGGTTGGGCTTCACCATTGCCTTATTATCCTACATGTCGCATTGCATGACAATTTGGTGACCGTCAAGGGGTACCTTGTGGCAATGGTTCTTATCATACCTTAGCATTCACTAAGAGAGTCTTGGGTAGAATAAAGGAGACTTAGCCTTAAAGGGCAATGAATAGGGACATCTGTTTTCCTCAGTTTCTCAATCCAACTTCAAGATACAAGAATTAGCTCTCCACAGATAGAAGAGCAGTCTATAAGGAAGAAAACGATCACAAGAAGTCCAACAAAAGGAAGAGGACTGAGTGACTACCTTGATATGCCCCAAATTTTACTTTTCTACATTTTATGATTCTATGTCTTTTTATTTGAGTTTAATAAAGGATTGGAATGTTCCAGATCCCTTATGAAACAATTTATCATCTTTTGATTTGAGCAATGAGAGAACTAACCATTTTATTATCTTTACTTATTGTCTTTATTTTTCTTTTTCTTTCTTCTATGCCATGTAATTTTTGCCCATGATGTCCTTGTGGGAATTTTTGCCATGCCCATGGTCTTTTCCCCTAACTTTTGCCTAGATCGCCCTTTCAAGTTTTCAACCTAACAAGGTTTCTTTGCCCTAATTTTTGCTTGGGCCGCCCTTTTGGGTTTTCAACCTAACATGCTTTTTTCCCCTATTTTTCTTTTTATAGGTTATATTTCCAAAGTCTATCAATATTGAATGGGTGGAGCATCTCTTCTCCATCCAAGTCTGAAATTCTTGTGGCACCTCCTATTATGATCTTTTTGATATTAAAAGGGTCCAGACCACCTTGGCTTCATTTTTCCTTAAGGATTGGAAGCTTCATCCCTAAGTACCTTTAGGACTAGATCCCCTTCCTTATTGTTTCTTGGCTTTACCCTCTTGTTGAATGCCCTTACAATTCTCTTTTGATAACCTTGTGCAAAGTATTGGGCTCTCATCCTTTTCTTATCTATCAAGGCTAATTGCTCATATCTTTCCTTTATCCATTCCTCTTCTCGATGTTGGAAATATCTATGAGAAACCATTTTGAAAAAAATGAATACACGCCTTTCAATTAAAAGCTTCTTTTGGATGTTCTTTAGGAAGTCCTTAAGTCTATTTTAATGAAGGCCCAAATACAATGTCACTCCTTTCTCTCTTATAAGCCTTACCTCTTTGTTTTAGGGCTTGGTCCATTTACAACAAAGCTTTCATCTTACACTCGTGGGCTTTCCTTAGAATGTGCTTAGAGATTTTCAACCCTTTGTCTCAAATATGGGCTATAATGTATTCATCACCTTTAGGTTCTTCTCTTTTTATTCATTGTCAATCTTTTTTTTTTTTTTTTAGAAGTTGCCTTTTACCTAGAACACACTATGACCATCCTCTCAAGGCCCATGAATCTCTCATCATTATAAGCCTTTACATGCAACAAGAAGGCCCAAGATTAGGGAGATTCATATTGACTTTGCAGGATCTTTGATGCTAGGTCCATAGCATATTTGTTACCTTAGGCCTAAGACTTTCTTTTTCAAGAAGCCTTTGATTTTGGGCTTATGATAGCGAATAGGCTATGGTCTTATGAACCTTTCAAGTTAAAATATACCTTTAGATTTTGGGACAAACCTTTTATATATGAGAACCTCTTTTCTTTTTATCCCAATGTCTTAGGGTATGCCATAACTTTTGGGTCATCCTTTCAATTTTACATCTTTTATTTGTCCTTTAGAGTTAGGTGAACACAAGATATATAGTTGAACAAACAAGAGATATAAAGGGTACCCTCTTTTAATAGGATCTAGGATCTCTATATGTGTGGGTAGCTAAAGGAATAGATCAATAGGTCACTCACAACTAGGTTGGCCACAAGTGAAAGTGCGTGCAAAATAAAATTAAAAAAGCTTTTATCAGGATTAAGAAATGGAACACATTGGAGTTAAACTCTCTATCCCCTGTGGAGTTGCCACTGTGAGCGCAAGTGCCCGCGACGGGCTTTGGGTTTCCCCAAATTTGAGGGAAGTACGCCTTGACCTAGAGTGGACCATGGCGGAGGGTGTAAATGGAGTCGCCACCTAGATTAGGTCTAGGAACCATATGTTTAGCGCCCTTGTGAAAGGACTGATCTTTACCAAAACATATGTCCGGAGTTTAGGTATGGGGATGGGATAGTGTTAGGCACCCAACCTCACCTGACCCGTGGGTCGGCCTCCACTCATTATGTTCCAAGTCTTAAAATCGTTAAAGGCTCATTTAACATGTCATTCTAACTCACACACACATTAACATGCATCTAAACCTCTAACATGGCATATCATCCCTCAAACCTAACATTCATCAATCATGACATTAAGCACACATCACCAAATGTAGAAACATTACTAGGCAGATCCAAACATAAAGCATTCGAGCATAGGCATATGAACTCATGGCATTCAACCAAGCATATTAAGCAATTTCATATTCAAACACTTAAATGCATGTTCATATGATCTATGCATGACTTACCTTACTTACCTCACTACAACACAGCACCTATGCATCAATGCATGTTCATTTTCATATGCATGTGTTAGGGTATTCACACAATCTAAACCCCAATAAGCATTAAGAAGATAAAACAAAACAAAACAAGACAAAACAGAAGAACAGATACTCAAAGATATGAAAAACAAGGTTAAACAGAGGCTAAACATGTAAAAGAAAGCAGAGAAAAACAAACATAAGTGGATTAGGGTTTTTGGGCACAAGTATGTACGCGCATACATAGGGTATGCATACGCATACTTCGAGTATGTGTACACATACACTCCCAAAACCTTAACCCAGCAACTCAGAACAGAAAACAAAGAAAAATAGAAAATCTAACAAGCTATCATGCTTATAATACGAACTCTGGGTAAACCTAAACTATACAAACATATTATGATCACATAAACATATAAACAAACAAAAAACATGGAAAAGTGAAGAGCCAAAATTAGAACCTTTACCTCAACACAAGAACTCTCCTGGAGCTTGATTTTGATCGTTCCCCTCAATCAATCTAATCAACAACAAACCAAAAGGTTTGTAAACTTTAAAACTCAAAGGCTAAGACCAGAATAGGTCCCAACCAAGTAAAATTTGACTTGAAGATGTTTTGTGAAAAACTCCCTCTTTGATTCACTATTTTCTAATGAATCTTGCGTATATTTGCCTCATCTTGAAAAAGTGCCTTTTATGGCTTTATGTAGTGATAAAATAGGGGTGGGGCAGCTCTCAGACGATGTGAGATTCGTTCCACACAGATTTATGTGCAAAAATCTTTCCTTCATAGTTTTCTAGAACCCTAACTACGTACACACGCTTGGGGTATGCATGCACATACCCTAAGCATGCGTACACATGGCTTGAGTGTGCAAGTGCATACGCGTGTATGCGTACGCACACTTAAGGTTTTCCAAAAATAGTTTTATTCTTTCAAAAATAAATTTATTTATCCATAAATACTTCCTCAAGTCAATTTTCATGAGATTGGCCCTAAACCAATCTTGGGCCTCAGAGTACTTCCATCATTAGGGAACGGGGACCCGAGTCGTGAGGGGTACAAAATGAGGTGTCTACAATTGCCAGAATGAAAGACCTACATGAACTAGGGGCAAGGGAGGTTGAGGTTTATGGGGATTCAATGTTTGTTATAGCCCAAGCTCAAAAGTTGTGGAATGTAAAAGAGGAACATCTAAAGCCATATCAACAATATTTAGAAGAATTGACAGAAACCTTTGATAAGATTGAGTACACCATCATTCCTAGAGCTCAAAACCAATTTGCAGATAGGAGAAGGAAAACCTAGTCATCCTAGCCATAGAGGAAAAAGAGATCCCTTGGTATTACATCTTGAAGTTCCTAGAGTAGTTCAAAGCTTAAAAAACATTTTTATAACAAAATGTGCATGTTGACATAATTGTAGTGGAGAGAAAAAGATCATAAAATAGACCAGTTTGATCGTGCAGTTCACGACGTTGTCTTGACCTAACTGGTCACGACTTGCCTAGTCAGCACTTTAATTTGGTTCTTCTACAATGTGACATCGCGGGCTAAGCAAATTGTTTGAGGTAGAAAATTGGCCCATGATGCAGCTTTCACAAAGATCACAGGGTTGAGGTACTTTCTACTACAAATACAATTATGCCAACACACACATTTAGTGTATGTTGAAAGAGGGGTTGCTTTGCTTTTGTTCTTTAATTATTCTCTTGTGCCACGTTCAACATACACAAAATGTGTCTTGACAAAATCACAGTGGATAGAAAAAGATCAGAAAAATAGAGTAGTCTGATCGTGCTGTGCACAAACTTGTTGTGACTTGGCTGATCGCAACTTGCATAGTCAGCACTCTAATTTGGTTCTTCTACAATGTGACACTTGCAGGTTATTTGTTATTTAAGTTTTTATATTTATTTTTTTTATCATTATAAATAACTAGTTTGGGTTGTACGTGCAAGGCACATGTCGCCCATTTAGTGAGAAAATTAAGATGTATTTTTTTTTTTTTGTTTGGAAGAAGTACAAAGTCAACTTAAATTTAAAATAGCTATTTAACATATGAATATATATTTACTATGACAATTTCTTAGAACCTATTTACTAAAGGTAATACCTACTCACTAAAAAATTATACTAAGAATGATAATGAATGTCATTATCTTCCAACAATAAACAACTGAGTTTTAATAAGACATTGTCACAATATATAAAATTTTGCAATGAACGATGATATATGCTACAATTGAAACTCAAGTGCCAAAGATATGCATCATTAGTAGAAGGAAACTTTCTCTTTAATGATTTTACATGAAAGTTATTATCTAATTCAGAATTATATAATTCATGCTTATCAGGAGTTAAAATATAAAGACCATCCACAATACTGCCAGAACAGATAAATATTTTACCCTTCTTTATTACAACATTGTCTTTAAGGATAACACAATATCCATGTTTACCTAAATAAGTTGCAGAAATTAAATTCCTATGAACATTAGGTACATACAGACAGTCTTCCAATATTAAAACCCTAGACTCAAAACATAAATTAAAAACACCAACAGCTACAACCGGAATCCTGCTTCCATCAGCCAAAGTAAGAAACAATTCCCCTTCATTAAGCTTTCTAGTCTCCTAGAACCCCTGCAAAGAATTGCAGATATGATTAGTACAACCTGAATCCACACACCAGGAATCCGTGGGATTTTGCACTAAACATATTTTAAGGAGGAATGAACTTTTCGTACCCTTATTATTCGCAGCTTTGAATTTTGGACAATTCCTCTTCCAATGCGTTTTCTCAGCACAATGGAAACATTTTCGTTTGATCTTCTTTCCTTTGTCGGCAACCCCTAAGACAATTTGTTTACCATCTTGCTTTGTAAAGTCCTTCTTCTTCTTTTTCTTACCCTTGCCTTTCGACTTAGGTTGAGAAGTAGAAGCTTCAGCCATATTGCTAGAAGTACCAAGAATGCCTTCCACCGCTACCAACTCATTCATTAATTCAGACAATGAATAAATTTTTTTGTTCATATTGTAATTGAGTCTGAATTCCTTGAATGATTCCGGTAGTAACTGGAGTATCATATCCACTTGGGATTTTCCATCAATATCGGCACCTAAAACTTCTAATGTATTCAGATTAGAGATCATTGTAAGACAATGCTCCCTCACTGAACTACCATCAGTCATTTTGATATTGTAAATTTGCCTCATAGTTTCTTGCCTTACAAAATGGCCTTGCGCACCAAACATCTCCTTCAGACTTAGCATAATGTCCAAATCTAGTTCTTCATCTTGCATTTGATGCAGTAGAACATTTGAGATAGATGCTAGAATGTAGCACTTGGCCATCTCATTAGATTTCTACCAACGATCATATCGTTGTTTTTCCTCAAGAGGAGCATCTAATGAAGGAAAGCTAGGACATGGTTTAGTAAGCACATATTTGTGCTCTTCAGCAATAAGAACGATATCCAAATTTCTTTTCCAGTCAATATAGTTGGATCCAGTCAGTTTGTTTTGATTAAGAATAGTAACAAGTGGGCTAAATAATGCCATGTTCAAATCTGAAATAATAAACATGAATATAATAAGTAAACTGGACATTATCAATTTAGCATATAAGCATATAATATAGAACCTTAATAAAACCATAAAATAATATATGCAACGACAACCTAATCCATGTCTATAATTCCTTGGTAGCAAGTTTATTATAAACATATTAATTGATTGAGAACTATTCTCATTATTAGTGTTATCATGATAACTCTTATCAAACACTAATAATATGCCGTATCACCTTTGGCCTCTAAGTAATAATGACATAGCTCCTTTGGGAGGTTAACATTATACTTAGTCTAGTGTACACCATTATCTAGAATCATGTGTAGCCGCATTTCATCTCCCTTATAGTGTTTAAACTTGTAGTACCATGGAACAAAACACCCTCCTTTGGGATCGCGAGGCATATACGCCAAGATGAGGTGCTTGTCCATACTACTTTAAACGGGTAAGTTCAATCTTGTAGTACTATGAAGTAAACACCCTACTTTGGGATCGCGAGGCATATACGTTAAGATGAGGTGCTTACCCACACTACTATGAACCGATAATGGAGGCCGTGAGATCCAACCCTTCTATCTCTCTCCCACTAGATGTTTTAAATTAAAGGTTTTTAATTATAAAATATGCATAATCTAATTACACATAGCCTTGCACTTTATACAATTGAAAACACTTAGAAAAAATTCAAAATTCCCTTTAGTGGCATTTTCGCAAGAATCTTGCGACTAAGCGCTTCCCGCAGAAATGAGTTAAGGCAAAATAGTGAAAACACAAAAAACCAGACAGAAACTTTTGCGACTGTCTCGCGATTGTTTCGCGAGTAAAGCTTACCCGTGAAAAGTTTTGTGAAAACACAAAATTTAGATAGAAACTTTCGCTATTGTCTCGCGACTATTTCGCTAGTAAAACTTACCCGCGAAAGTTTTTGTGCTTCAGAGGAATTTTTTGCGAGCAACTTCGCGAGAAGCTAACCCGCGAAAAACCTGTGTTTCAGTTTTTACAAGGAAAATCTGAACAGTTTTCAATGGTTTTCATGAATAAACAACCACCATATGAACATGATAGATAGAATTTGATATCAAAATTGAATTCCATTGATGCTATAGCCTTAAAGTTTAATTCAACATACTTGAATTCAAATTTAAACAACATCATAACATCAATATCAGTTTTTATCAAACCATAGTTTCAACAACCATGCAGAAAATTAAATACATATATAATCTTCTAACATCATGAAACTATTATCTCTAATTCCAAAAGTCACAAAACATGTTATACAAATTCGAAATTGAAGACTGCTCTGATACCAATTGTTGGTTAAATACATATGCAGCGGAAAATTAACGGATCTACTTCATTCGCAATTGATAACATGTGCTATGTAAGTTTTAGAATATAAGAACAAGAGAGTGTACCTTGGTGTGATGAATTTCAAAACAAAAGATTAGAAGTTCTTGAAAACACTTTCAATCTTCACTCCAATTCCACTTGTGCCTAAGAAGTGTGGTCTCTCAATCAGTTATATGGGAATGTTCAAGAGAGAATGAAAGAGTGTCTAACACTCACATACATCCCATTTCATGTTCTTACTAAAATTTTGTGTGTTTCTCTCCATATAACTGATTATCTAATTGGGCTAGCCTTTTGGGCATTTCCAATTGGGATTTAGTATGTGGTTTGGAGTGGGACCAAAAGAGAACAAATAAGACACTAGCTCCAAGGGGCTTTGGGTTTTTCTGTCAACTTTTGACAAGTCCAAAGTTACCATTAATTATATTTAATACCACTATATAAATATAATTGCACTCTAGGCCTTATTAATAAATTATATCCCAAGACTTTATTGTACATGCAACCCCTTCATCAAATATTCGTAGTAATACAAAGTCATGAATGAAGACTACCACTTTGTAGATCACTACATCTTAATTTTTGAGTACCCGGTTTAATCATTTTAAGTTATTCATCATATATTTATGAAAACTAATTTCATAAATATATACTTTAGTAATTTCTTACCAAAGTGGTTAGGTCTAACTTTCTGAATAACTTAACCTATTAAACTTATCTCAAGGGAATATTTTATATCTCCGTTAAGAGACTATGAATTTTATCTTGGGAATATATGTTTCATCAACACTAAATATGGCTGCCCAACATACTGAGGTTTTGACCGTTACTTTAGATCTCACTTCTGATATATTAAAGCAACCTACACTTCATGATCAGGTCCATTATTCTCTTAGGATTAAGGGTTTATGTAAATATAAGTCGTGAGATTTATTATTCATTTGACAATCGTTAGGAGAATAATAAATCTCACAGCGGTCCAGTTCAATATGTCTACACTCTTAAAACATATCAACACATCAACTAGAAGTTTCCACTTCCATGATCAAGACAAACAATCTTAGTTGATATGTTATAGTCTTCGCAGATGAAATGCCCAATTTCATCACCGACTACGAACTAAAATTCTGAGTTTACAAAGAACTTGTGACTTATATCTTTTGTGACTAAATCACATAAATCACATTCTATGCATCTCATGGACTATATGATAATGTCTGAATATTCATGTTACCATTATTTTAGATAATAATAAAACAACTTTATTAATCACAACATTAAGTCATACATAATGTCATACATAGCATCATACAATAGGATTTAAGGGCATTAATCCTAACAGGTCTCGGTTTGATATTTTATTATTTTATTTTTTACTTCCATAATATTTTCATAAGAAATCTTAGGTGGCAAATTGCTACTAGTTTTAAACTAGAACCACCACTTTAAATTGTGTTTAAAAACAAAAAATAAAAAGCCAGCACAAGAAAACTATGCGTGAAAATAATGAATTTTGATTCACCCAATTTGACTAAAAAAAAAAAAAAAGAAGAAGTCTAGGAACACAACAAAATAGCATAATATTTTCACAATACTTTTATTTTTGGATGTGACCGTTCCCGATTTGATATTTTATTATTTCATTTTGGGAAAATGTTACATTCACAATATTTTCACAGTAAATTTTAGATGAAAAATTGTTATTGGTTTTAAGCTGAGCTATTTACTGGTATCACTTTTTTGTTCATCAATAATACCTTGCTATTTAGGATTTGTTGTGAAATTATTATGAAAATATAGTGAACTTAGTATTTCTTTTTATTTTTATTTTATTTTGATATATAAGTAACTGAGATCTCGACAATTGTAAAAATATTGTGACAGTAACAAGATGTTGTAACATTTTTACAATATATTTATTTTCAGTTGTGGTTGGTCCCAATCTCATATTTTATTATTTTATTTTGAGCTGTAAGGAATTAACACCTCAATAATTGTGAAAATATTGTAAGAATATTTTGCGTCTATAATCAATATAGCAATATTGTGTCCGTACAAATAAATATTTAAAAGAAAAACAAACCAAAACTCTAGCGTACTATGAAAAAAAAAAAAAAAAAAAAACCAGCTTAAGCAAAAATGTGAGTTTTGATTAAATAAACCAAAGATTACTGTAGATTGAACTATTGGCTCTTTTTATGTATGTAGTTAGTAGATTAGTAGATATTTTACTAGTTTAACTTACTTTTGGAAAAAAGAAAAAAGAAAAAAGAAAACTCAAGTCAAATGTCCCAAACGTGTGATATTTACTAGATAAGTCACAAGGCTTATAAAGCTAAAGTCTCGGAAAAAGAGTCGAACCTAAAACAGTAAAGAAGTCGTGAAATATTTAGCAGATTGAAAAACCCTTTTTCCAAAACCCATTTTGACAAATTAATAGCCATCGTTAAGCTATATTCAAAATTCAAAACCAAAACCTTAGTATGTATGTCCAGTCCTTAAACCCTACTTTCTCCAAACTACATTCACTCACCCAAAAGTCAAAAGCAAGTCCTCTTTCCTAAATTCTTCAATGAAAGAACCAACTTCATTCTCTGAAGATTAAGTTCCTCCAACTCCCCTTGATTTTTTTTATAAAATTTTTATATTCCCCTGTTTGGATGCCTAGAAAATATTTGTAGCAAAAGAAAAGAATCTGAGTCTAGTTTATTTATTTAGTTAATTAAACTTTTCCCCTCTCTAAATTTGAATAACGAATGAAAGTCTCATCTATTTTTTAGCCAATATATCCATTTATTCGGTTATTACGCTTAGCTGGGTGGAAGGTTAATTGGTTAAGCAATTCCATATTTTCAAAAAAAAAAAAAATTAAATAAATAGAAACAAGTATATGTGTGTATTCGAAGCTTATAAAATTTATTGTATAACAAAAATAATTGTTTTAAAATAATTATTAAAAATTCTTTTAGAAGAATATTAAAACCTAACCACTAATAATATAAATATACATGCGTCCATTGTCGACCTTGATAATAAATAAATAAAAGAATTAAAAACTATGTTATATATTTATTATTTTATTTATCCAGGCTATAAATAATGAGGGAGCTTAACCTTATTTGGTGATGTTATTGAGGAGATTTGAGGTCTACGGTCCAATTTATTTTTTTCTTGTTTTTAGCATGTAGAGAGGGGGTAACAAGCTTGCCCATACCCTTGTAAGACGAGCAGTTTTATCTACTAACACTGATATCTGAGTAGAAGAGCTACCTTGTGAGTTGGAGCCAATTTGATTTCCTTCGTCAATAAAACTTTACTTACCTTTCTCACACCCAAAAAAAAAAAAAAAATTTGAAACACATGGCTGCAAGCGTAGGTTTACCTCTCGGGATATTTTTTTCAAAATAATCAAATCCTTCAAACAAATTCATTAGTTAGCAAGGTTTTGAAACTATTTAGCAATCTAACAAATCGAGTCTTTTAGACTTGATTTTGCTCCTTGAAATCGCACTTGGAAATCGAGTGTCTCACACTCGAGTTCCATAGCAGAAACTAGCACAACAAAATCGAGTTCTCTACACTTGATTTGTTAGATTGCTAAATAGTTTCAAAATCTTGCTAACTAATGAAATTGTTTAAGAAATTTAGTTATTTTGAAAAAAAAATCATCCAAAGTACCCAATTCCCAAGTGGGGCAAAAGCGGAAAACCCTAAAATATATATAACGGCATATTTAGAAGAAGAAGAAGAAAAAGAAGAGGGAAGAAGATCGGCTGATCAGCTCTTACACAGAAGAAGAAGAAGAAGAAAAAGAAGAAGACGAAGAGATCGGCCAGAGAAAAAGAAGAAGAAGAGGTTAACGAACGCCTCTAGTCGCCGCTTGATCTGCCCACCCCACCTCCAACGCCAGCCGTTTCAGCCTCTAGCCTCTAGCCTCCATCCCGAATCTCGATCTGCTTCAAGTATTTTTTTTTTCTCTCCTTCAACTTCAAAACCGAACATTGATTTTGATATGATTTTCCTCTCTCCACTCCATAATGTTTGTGAATCTGTGATTGTGATTTTTTTTCCCTGAGGGTGATTGTGAACTAAATTTGAACATGTGAATCTGTGGGAGTCTCTGTATTATTTGTTTTTGCAGTGAGAAGTGAGTTGTGATTTTTGAATAAAGTTATAAGAGAGAGAGTATGCGGTGAATATATAGAATTTGACTGGTTGTTGGTAGTAGGCAATAATACGGAACAAATGAAATGACAGATAGAGGTAAAAAAAGAAAAGGGTAAGGTTAGAAAAAGTAGTGCATTATAAGTTCATTGTAATAGGTTAATAGTGTGTTTGGGGCAGCAGGTGAGTGACAGTCTGACAGAGATAAAAGAGACAAAGTGAAAAATAATATAATAAAAATGTCACACAAATTTGACAAAATAAAATTAGGACTTGTCTACATTGCTAATTCATAATTCTATAACTCATATTTTTAAATTAGATAGTTTGTTAATACTATATGGATGTTTATTTGAAGTTTTTTGATTTTTCGCTTATCTTTGGCCCCCTAACTTGAAATCCTGGGTCCATCCCTGAGTGTCCGTGCTTTCTTGAATCATAATTGTTCAATTATAAATAAATAATATAGGTTTTTGATCCGATTTTGTAGATATAGTGGTTGCTAAGGCATTGTTGTAGAGTTGTTGTATTTACATGGAAGTTTTATTTTAGCTTAGCTGAACCTATATACTTTATATTTATTTTAGCGGTCTGATTTGTCTCTAAACTTATTATTATTATTTAATGATAGCATGCTAATAATAAAAGATGGTGAATTTGTTTGGAAAAAGAGCACTAAGAATGTATCTCCTTTTTCCAGAAGATGGGTCTTAAAAAACTGTTTGAAGGCAGTGACTCTGAAAATGATGATGTATCAAAGATCTCGAATATTGAGGTTGACGAGCAGTATGCCAAGAGGTATGAGCACAACAAGAAGCGTGTGGCCCTTGAGCGCCTCCATGAGCTCGAGAAGAAAGGCCTCATCCAATCCGCCGACTCTTCCGTCTCCGAATCAGATGATGATGATGATGATTTCATCAATTCCAGCAAGAGAGATGGAGAATTCTTTGGCGTGCTGATCAAGGTCAAGAAGCAAGACCCTGTGATCATAAACGAAGACATCAAGTTCTTCGAATCTGAAGAATCAGAAGATGATGATGATAAGAATAATAATTATAAAAAAAAGAAGGCAATGTATTTGAAAGATGTGGTGGCAAAGCAATTGATAGAGGAGGGTCCGGAGTTTGAAGAAGAGGATGGTGAGATGGAGAAAAAAAAGAGTTATGAGGAGGAGCAAGAGGAGATAAGGAGAGACTTTTTGAAAGCAGCAGAGGCAGCAGAGAGAGAGGAAGTTGGAGAAGAGCAGTTATTGAGAATGAAGGAGAATGGTGATCAGGATGAGGAGGAAGAGGAGAGTGGCGAGTTTGTGAGGAAATTGGATGAGTATTTTGGAGGTGATGAGGAAGTGGAGGATGAGGGGAACAAGTTCTTGAAGGAGTTTTTTCGGAATAGGATGTGGATGGGTAAGGAAGGGAAGAGTAGGGAGGTCAGGGAGGAGGAGTTGGAGCACATTTCAGAGGACGAGAGGGAGATAGAGAGACAGGAGGAGTATGAGTATAGGTTTCAAGAGAATGTTGGGGATAGGGTGATGGGGCATTCGAGGAAGGTAGAGGGGTCAGTCAGGAAGAAGGCAAATGCAAGAAAGGACCAGAGGATGACTAAGAAGGAGAGGATGGAGACAGCAAGGGTAGAAAGGGAGGAAGAGTTGAAGCATTTGAAGAATTTAAAGAAGGAAGAGATGGATGAGAAGGTGAGGATGATAATGAGGACAGCAGGGATTAGGGAGGATGAGGTTGTGGCGTTGAGTAGGAAGGAGTTGGAGGAGGAGTTTGATCCGGACGAGTATGATAGGATCATGGAGAAGGCGTTTGGGGAGGAGTATTATGCAAATGACGACATGGACCCAGAGTTTGGAAGTGGTGGGGATGACAATGAAGATGGGGGTGAGATTGAGAAGCCAAATTTTGAGGAGGATGATTTTCTTGGGCTTCCAAAAGGTTTGATTGAGTGTGGGTCTGGTGATGGGTTTTGGTCTATGAGGGAAAGTGTTTTGAAGAGTAAGGCAGAGAATGCTAATGAAAATGTCCAAGAAGAAGAAGAAGAAGAAGAAGAGGAGGAGGAGGAGGCGGAGAAAGAGAAAGTTGAGGAAGGTAAGCGGAAGAGGAAGCGGATGCATAAAAGCATTGCTCTTTTGGAGAAAGCTAAAGAGGCGATGATGGAGGAGTATTATAAGTTGGATTATGAGGATACAATTGGAGACTTAAAGACGAGGTTCAAGTATGCGAAAATAAAACCCAATAGATTTGGATTGAGTCCAGCAGAGTTGTTGTTGATGAATGAGAAGGAGTTAAATCAGTATGTTTCTTTGAA
This sequence comes from Notholithocarpus densiflorus, assembly GCA_030021035.2. Lineage (NCBI taxonomy): Eukaryota > Viridiplantae > Streptophyta > Magnoliopsida > Fagales > Fagaceae > Notholithocarpus > Notholithocarpus densiflorus. The sequence goes on from JARYZH020000006.1 coordinate 10,132,070, forward strand.
AAAGATTGTTCCTTATAGGGAGGAGTGGAAGTTAAATGAGCAAAAGAGATACCAACTAAAAATGAGGACTAAAGAACTTCTCCGAGGTGGGCAAGTGGATGACCAGAAGGTTGGTGAGAAGAAGAGGACAAAGGATAAAGCAGAAAAATCAACTTCATCGATGGGTACCATGGAAACTGGGAAAGTAAAATCTGTGAGATCGAATGGTGATATGAGCAATTCATCCGGGAAAGCTAAGAGAAAACGACGCCAAGCTGAAGTTAAACTATCGCTTTCAAGGCTTGTTGCATATGGAAAGATACCTTCTAAATCTAAAAGCAAAGCGAAGCACTGAACCTCAGCTGTGATTTAGGCAGTAGACAGGTAATTCTTTTTGGAGTATATAGTTTTTCAACATTGGGATGAAGCATATATTATTTCTTGTTGCTTGTTTCTTTGTGACTAATTTGCATTAATTGTCGCTGGAAACAATTAAATGAAATAAACACAGAAAAGAAAATCTTAATAGTATGATATGTTGAAACTTTTGTTTTTTGGTTTTTTTTTTTAATGCCTTTTTAGTACTTGTTAATTCCTCTGTATAATTTCAGTAAGATTAATTTCTAAGATTCACAGCTTCTATGACCCATTTGATGTTATTACCTTGAGCCTTGATTTTTCGCATAGAGTACATCTTTTTGCTATTTGAGTTAGAGTTCATAGGTTTTGCATAGTGATGCAGTAAGTTATGAAAAAGTGAAGTAGTACTTGGAATCCCACCCCCCCCTTTTTCTTCTCTGGGGGTACTTCAAGCTTGACTAGCGGCTGTTCTATTTATGTTGTGTTTTGTTTTTTGTTTTTAATTAATAAACCATTCTGTTAATTGTCTGCCCTTCTGGGTATACATGAAAGAGTTATTGGGGTATGATGAACTTATGCATCATTTGGGTTTAAGTAGGAGTCTTTGGATACTGAATGTATTTGAGTGGCTTTACAGAGTTCAATTGATTTGAGACAATGCTTTTTCCTTACTTGTGGGTTATTCTTTTATCCCTATTCTCTATCCTTTTTCCTCCATTTGATCGCTGCAAACAAAAGTGTGAATTGGTTGACTGTATAGAGAAGCTATTAGATTGGGTGTTATGGGATCTGGATCAGGCTAACTATGCTCCTGGTTGGATTCAACATGATTTATAAATTGCACCGTTGGAAGTACTTGATAAATGTTTGTGAGCCATGTAGGCTGCTGCTAAAATGCCCTATATTATGCCAATGAGCTCTAGGTCAAATGGCAGGTCCTTCACCTATAAAAATTAGTGGAGGGTTAGGTTGTGGGTTCAAAGACCACTATGTGTATGTGTAGCTTACCAATTAAAAAGAAAAAGAATGTGGTAGGTTTGAGTGCAAAGACAGAAGTTCTGTGCTTTTGTTCTTTTTTTTTGCTTGAACTGATGCGATTTATTAATTTTTCATGTTTTGTTAGAGCTTTGTGGTCTTTTTTATAATCTTTACATGGTTATTGCCATTTTTGTTTTTATACAATCAACCTGAGGTTCAAGGAATAAGGTACTTTTTTTTTTTTTTTTTGATAATAAGGAATAAGGTACTGTTTCCTTGTTTTGTGAAAGATTTCTGTTTAACGATTTCATGAATATGTATAAAATGTTGGTACCATGGGGACTGGAAAGACACATGGATGAAACCAATGTTTTAATACTGGTCATTCAACGAGCCTCAAAAGTGACAGGTTTAGAGGTCATGGGTTCAACTGAGGTTTGAATGTGATGTCATAAATATGTTTTTTTAAAAATTATATGTTAATAATAATCAACTTGTGTGTATTCGTGTGTTGTAAAAGAAAAAGTTACTAGGATCAAGGTTAGTAATAAATTTTTTAATTAAAGATGAATTATTTTTACTTTTATTTTTTGATAATTTTGTTGTTGGGGAAGGGTGGATTTAAAACTTGGAACAGTGCCAGAGTGACAGTTGAGTTACAAGGCTCTTGGTTAAAGTAAAGATAAATTATTGACGAGGAAAGTTAGTATGTTGATAATTTTGGTGTTTATAGTGTTTCAATTCATAATTTTTATATTTTTCAATCTTGACTTTGATTTTGAAAAGCTTTACATAGCATTGCATGCAAAATCTTCTGTTTAGCTTGATGGAAAAGGCTCTGGAAAATTCCCCCACATTAGGGGTGAAGTCATGCTGCATGCAATCATTGTCCAATCTAGAAGTTGACCCAAGATGGTTAATGGGATATGACTAGATCAGAATTAGGATGGTTCACAATTCAACCAGTTGGATTGGCCAGTCTGGTCCAGTTCTTGTTTAAATTTCATGTTCTTTAAATACTAACTATGAGCAAGTTTGGAAGCTTATGGGAACTTATAGGGCTACTAGAGACTATTCCAAAAAAACTTATAGGGATGCTAGAGTGATGGATAGCTATAAAAACATTTTATCTTATAATGAAGTTAAGAATATAGTCAAGGTCTTCTAGGAGCATTAATTGTCATGGGAATTTTATTTTATTATTATTTATTATTATTATTTTTTTATATTTTGAATTCGTTCTAAGCTTGTGTTCTCTCTAATGAAGTTTGAGCTGGTTTAGGACTTCTTTTGGAAACATTTTTAGTAGGGCCTAATTCTTATAAAGGAAGTAACAATTATAACTAAGAAATCTTGGGAATTTTTTTAATATAGGACTTCCATTTAAATGAATGTGAACTACTTTTATGCGTTCCTGAAAGGAAAACCTTTCCATTGTATTTGTTTCTGGTTTTTTGTGTTTCTGTTCCCTTCCAAGTTTAAAATTTGATCTTCTATGGTCTTTTTTCTCATATGTAATTTGATATAATGACCTCTTATTTGAGTTTTGACATTGATTGGTTCAAATCTGGGACCATATTCCCTTTCCCCCCCTCTTATTTGTTCTTCTTTTAAAGTAATGTCACTGAAACAGTGAAAAGTGACTTAATTTTTATTTTCCATCTTACTCAAAGCTTAATTTTACTTTAGATGGTAATCCTTGTGACATAATTTGTCACTGCCTTCTCCATGTTGGAGCATCATTTTCTCTTTATTTATTTTTTGATACGTATGGAACTTTTCTAAAAAGGAGCCCTTTGGACTCACCTCTAGCCAGTATAACCTACAGGCAATTGATCCCACTTGCCAGAACCAATTGTTGGGTAATCAAGGGGAGTTCACCCCTGACAGGCTAAGAAATTTATGATCATGCTTAGGAGCTCTCTTTATAAATTGTGGAGTTAATTTAAAGTTTCATGTTTTTTCCTTTTTTTATAAGTAAAGTTTCAAGTTTTTTCCTTAAGTAAAGTGATCTTTTTGATTCCATAGAAGAAGGGCCAAGCTGCTCTAATTATTGTAATTTTTCAGTTTTATCTACCTCAAGATTTTATTGTGTGGCGTTCATATGCAATATTGGATTTAAATGAGTCCTATGTTGTTTTGAAGATCACATTGTAAGGAGTCTAGGTTTAAAAAATTTTAAATTTGAATTATTACTTCATAGGTTATGTTAGTTTTGTAATGAGACAAAAAAGATGAAGTTTTGTGTAGGTTCCAGTTAGTTCGAACCAAGCTGTTCATGAACAACTCGGGCTCGGTTTGATAAAAAGCTCGTTTATGTTCGTTTATTTATAAATAAGTCAAGCTTAAGCCTTAGTTTTAGGCTTGTTTGATAAACAAGCCGAGCTTAAGCAAAAAAAATTGTTCGTGAACAAACTCGTGAACAATAGGGCTCGATACAAAACATGCCGAGTTTAGGCTCGTTTATAGTTTGATATATGTTTACTAAATAAACTCATTATTATGACATTAAACATATCTTAATAATAACATAGTCCACATGAGACCACTTATCACTACCCATTAATTTTTCTTCTTTCCTCTAATTTTTTTTTAACACTTACTCAAGCTATAGACAATGAATGATGAATGAATGGATTTAATTATGTAAAGTTGTAATTTGAACAATTTCTAATCACGGGTGGAATTAGAAGCATGATAAAATGAGTATATTATTTTCTTTTCTTTTCTTTTTTGTTTACTTGATATTTGGTGATATAAGCATTTGATAAAGCAATTTTTTTGGATCTTAAGCTAAAAAGCTTGACTTGAGCTCGAGTTTGAGTTTGATATTAAGCTTGAGCTTGGCTTGACTAATTAATCAAGCCAAGCTTAAGCTTTTTGGCATTCTCATAAGCTCGAGTTCAAACATTGTTTTTAGGCTTGTATCAAGCTCGAGCCAAGCTTGAGCATTTGATTTTTATTGAGGAGCCAAACTTAAACACGCACTACTCGGCAAAGCTTTGCTTGTTGATAGCCCTACGGACGCCATAGGTTGAAACTCTATCGTATTCATTAAAAAAAAAAGAGTTTTATAATGAGGGTCATATAATTTTCTGTAACCTCTGCAAAGCAAGCACTTTGATAATTAAATCTAGAACTTTTTAGAAGCTTTAAGGGATTGTTTGGTTAACTACAAACGTGTTTTAAGAATTAATTCTCAAAATTATTTTTCTAGGTGTTTTCTAACCCCAAAAAACATGATGGAAACTGTTTGGCAATGTGTTTCTATCCCCCCCCCCCCCCCCCCCACAAAAACCATCACAATTGGCAACACCCAACAGAATCAATGGCACTCAAAGTCAGTGACCATCTACCCAAACCCACGACCTTCATGACCACCCATCCACCCAACAATACACACCCATAGGCAAAAAGAAAAGAAAAAAAAGGGAACCCTGCCAATTTTAATCACCAAACAAGATCTGAGTTCCACCTTAGGATTATTCCCTCTGCTTCTTCCAATGGTCACCCAAATCGCCCAACTATGGAAAAAAAATCCATGGCACTGGGTCACAATCGTTGTTGCTGCCTCTCCACAATAAAATGAAATATGAAAACACCCAAAATATGTTTTGGCTTTTGTTGTTTGTACACTGCAACTTGAGTAAGCATTTTTAAGTTTTGTTTTGTGAAAACACCTGGTGAAACAAGATTTTTTTTTTTTTTACTGGGATCCATTACCTTTTGTTTTTTAAAACAGGAAACTTGTTTTTAAATTTGGCAACCAAACAGTCTCTTAAGCTTCTTAGTTCTAATTTCTTTAAGTCCAAATTAGTCTTTTATCGGGTTTTATTAGGTCTTTTAGTTTGCTAGTCAAGTTAGGGGGGCTTCTAATGTAGCAGGACAAGAAAAAGTGACTATATATTTGCTTCAACGTGGTTCAAAAATTCATTAATTTAATTTTTTCTTAGTGCACTGTTTATATATGCGGATATGCAGCACTTGATTTCTTTTTTAACTCCAAGCCATGTTCCTTTTTTTTCTGGGAAAAGTTTAGTAACAGTTCCATAGGTGTGGTACGTTAGATTCCCCAATTAAATTCATGCATGGTTATATTGACCAATAAAACACAAATCATTTTATCTTTTTGAGTACAATTAATTTTAATGCAGTTATGTGTTTGAATTTAATAAGAGAACTTAATGTATTACACCTAAGGTACTGTACCTAAGTTTTTTTACCTTTTTTTTTTTTATACACTTTGGAACCCTAAAACCCCCAAGTTTTCTATAACTTTAAATCCCAAACACAGTTGCTTTCCAGAAACTTCTCATCCTGTTTCCCTTTAGAAAAACATATCCTTTTGCTTTCAAATTTGAAACCAAATCAATCCTCAACTATCCTATAAATCCTACGACTTTTCTCTCACTCTATATACTACAGAGTTTCCTATCCTGAAGCCCACCACAAGTTCACCTAGACGGATTACCCTAATTTTCCCTCAGCCATCTTTTGGGAGTAATACAATAGATGGAATTAATTATGATGGTTTCTTTTTATAGTTAACTATAACTTGTGCACCTATACTGGATTGAACTTGTGACTTGACTGTCCTTTTTACTTAAAAGAGGAGGAGATGTCATTTAGAATTAATTATGATGGTTTCTTTTTATAGTTAACTATAACTTGTGCACCTATATTGGATTAGTGGTGGCTTTAGGAATTTTTTTTCTAAGGGGTCATTAAGAAAATTAAATTAAACAAATTTAATAAAAAAAAGAACTTGAATATATTGAGTTATCGAAAAAAAAAAAAAAACACACACACAAATACATGAAGCTTTACAATTTCCTTTTATAAGTTTTTATATTTTGAAATCGTCTCATAATAATTTATTATTAGTTGTTATTATCTATAGTCAATGTAAGTATGACCATTTTATTTTGTTAAGTTTGTATAATATATTTATCATTGTTTTTATAAAAAATATTATATTTTAAACTAAATGACAAAACTCAACCTCACTTGCACTGGATAATTATTAACCCACACAATCACACTCATCCATGCATAAATAATACACTAAATTGTTGTTTGATTGTGGAATAAGCTGATATGTGATCAGGGTTTGCAAGATTTAGAATAGAGTGCACACAAATATTTTTAAGAGTAAATTAAATTAGTAAAGCAATATTTTAAGGTGGCCAAGAGGATGGAGGATTTACAAAGAGATTTTCTTTGGACTGGTATTGGGGACGATCGTAAAATTCATTTAGTAAATTGGTCTAAGATTTGTAGCCTAGTGAAGAATGGAGGGTTAGGCATTAGGTGTTTGAGAAGGTTTAGTTCTGCCTTATTAGCCAAATGGTTGTGGCGTTATGGTTTGGAGAATGATGCCCTTTGGAGAAGGGTCATTGGGGCGAAGTATGGGAATGAGTGGGGTGGTTGGTGCACAAAATCTGTGTCTGGGGCATATGGTGTTTGTTTGTGGAAGTTCATTAGAAGTGGCTGGTTGTATTTTTCCAAGTTCATTCGCAATGATGTGGGTGATGGTACTCGTGTGAAGTTTTGGGATGATGTGTGGTGTAGGGATCATCCTCTTAAGGAGGCGTTTCTAGATTTATATAATATTAGTAGGTCAAGGGATGCTTCAGTCTCTGAGGTTATGCGCTGTGCAAATGGGAGAATTTCCTGGGACATGCAGTTTCGTCGTTTAGTGAATGATCAAGAGTCTCAATCTTTGGATTCGTTTTTGGTTTTGATCTATTCCACTAAGGTGCGGGGTGTTGGTCCTGACAAACTTTGTTGGAAGCCAGCTAGCAGTCGAGGGTTCAAGGTGAGCGGGTATTATCAGTCTCTATCCCCTTCTAGTGTCATTTCTTTCCCTTGGAAAATGGTGTGGCAATCGAAGGTTCCTCCTCGGGTAGCTTTCTTCTCTTGGACCGCGGCTTTAGGCAAGATCCTAACTATAGATAATCTTCGGAAGAGGCATCTTGTTGTTCTTGAGTGGTGTTTTATGTGCAAAAGGTGTGAGGAATCTGTAGATCATCTCCTCCTTCACTGTCCCATAGCTTTTGAGATGTGGAGTATGATCTTTTGCTTGTTTGGTATTTGTTGGGTGATGCCGCAAAGGGTAGTGGATTTGTTGGATTGTTGGTCATGCAATTTCAGGCGACATCGTAATATAGTTATTTGGAGGTTTGTGCCGCACTGCTTGGTGTGGTGTATCTGGTGGGAACGGAATTCTAGAAGCTTTGAGGGTCGCGAACGGTCCATTCTTGAGTTTAAGTCTTTTTTCTTTTTTACTCTTCTCGAATGGTGTTTTGTTTTACCATCTTTTTCTTGTTTCTCCTTCCTGTGTTGATTGATCATTGTACCTTGGTTTCTTGATGTTTTTGCCTTTTTCGTACATTTCCTATGTACTGGGCTGAGTTTTAATAAAGTTTTTATGTTACTTATCCAAAAAAAAAAAAAAAAAAATTATATATATATATATGTATTTTTTTTCAAGTTAGGGGTTCATTTGAACCCCTTGAAGTGAATGTGTAGCCGCCGCTGTACTGGATTGAACTTGTGACTTGACTGTCCTTTTTACTTAAAAGAGGAGGAGATGTCATTTGTGGCCGAAGTAATTATGATTTATAGTGATTGGCTAAGTTTTAGGGTCCATTTTGGTTGGGAGGATAGAAAATGAGGAGAGAATGGAAAAGTAGGTAGATAGAAAAGATTTAGTTTTTCCTCTGTGTTTGGTTGAGGGAGTAACAAAGTGGAGAGATGAAAATCTTTTTTGTTTAGTTGAGTAGAAAAGTGGGAGGATAAAAAATGTAATTTGTATAAATTTACTCTCATGCCCCTAGTGCATAAATTTTTTTTTTTTTAGTTACTACAAACTAACACAACTAACAAAACATCGAGCAAAAAAAAAAAAAAAAAAAAAAAAAAAAAAATAATAATAATAATAATAATAAAAAGTTGTGTCATGTGCGCTATTCCTAGGAAAAGGCAAAAAAAGAACAAAGGTAAAAAAGAAAGAAAGAGGCAGTAGCAGTAGTAAAATTCCAAAAAAAAAAAAAAAGCATCAGCAACATTAATAGGGAGGGTAGATGGGTAATTTCACATCAAACCCACTCCCTCCTACTTTTCTCTCTAGTTTTCTCCCTAAATTGGGGAGAACTTTTTCCTCTTAAATGGTGGGCCTGTGGAGAAAACTACCCCACCCCAATTCGCTTCTCCTAACAGATCCATAGCTATACATCCTTGGATTCAGTGTTATCTCTCTATCATCTCAGGTAAAAAACTCATATCAGAATTTGATGCACGTAGAGAATTTTATGGTGTAGGTGAGGAGTAGTTTTAGATATTGCGAAAGTTTATCATCCATAATGTATTTTCATATTAGAGAAAAAAATTTGTTTGATAGATTGTATTGCTTGTGCTTTGGTATTTTGTTGAATGAGTGTTATGTGAGTACATTGGGGTTATATTGGTTCTTTGGTGTTGTAAATTTTAATTACAAAAAATGAAAATCTTTAGATTTGCTAGAAGTCATGAATAGTAAATCTTAATGCATTTCATACTTCATGTTGAAAAATGAAAATTTAAAAAATAGAAATTTGCATTATGCAACCAAAGGTGTATGTAAAACTCAGGCACACTGTTTGAAAACTGATGCATACAACTTTAATAATGTGGAGAAGATTTTCATGTGAGTCCCGAACTAGGCTCTTTTTCTAATATGAAAAGACAAACTGATCCAACACAAGGAAAGTTGGAAATGTCTAAGAATGAAAAGCTGAAAGTTTCTCTATGGTTGTTGGATTTATGGGAGTATATTTGTTTTTGTTTTTAGTATTTTTTCACTTTTTCTCAAGTGCAAACTTTTTGCCCTATTTGAATGTATTATTGGCCTCTTCAAACTTATTACGCTGAAATATAGTCAACAGTTGGTTTGGTATGTTAAATATTCTGAAGAAACTAAATGCTCCTGACCTACTATTCTACTCTGTCCAAATAACTTATGAGGTTGACCATTCTCCTATCCCTTGCTACTCTCTCTCTCTTAAGTCACAATGGTTGATCTTATGCCATGTTTCCAAGCAAAAGATCTCATCTGTAGAGAGCAGTGCTGCTTTGGAAACATTTTCCAGTCTCTTACAGGCTTGCCCAAATAATTTCATTATCCGGTCAATCCTCTTCCTCTCCCTCTCTAGTTTTTTCGTTGTTTATGAAAAGATAGGAAATTAGGAAGGTTCAATGTTTGCTGTAATATATTTATAACTACAAAATAAAGAGAACGTTAGCGAATGGTTTAACATGTGTATAGAGAAAAAAATCTAGGAAGTTAATCTATGTGTAATGCCAGCTTACTTAGCTGAGAGTTGAGTACATGTCTTGATATAGGATTCTTCTTTAATGCCTTATCATTATTAGTTCAACTCACCCCTGTTTACCAGAAAACTAAAACAATAAAAGACCTATTTTTTTTTTTGGTATGTATTACCTTTACAGCGTACAATTATTTATATGAGCTAGTTTAAGGTTCCAAAAACAAAATTGTCGACGGTTCCGAGTCAAATTAGGCTCGAGGTCATGAGCAGCATGAATATGTTTATTTATTTACTAAATAAACAAGCTCAAGCTGGAAATTAAGGTTCGTTTAATAAATGAGCCAGCTTGAGCAAAGGCAAAGTTCAGCTCGTTTGGTCTTGCAAACAAAGTTTGCGAACTAATTCATGAATAAAAGCTAATGAATATAAGCGTAAACAAAAAAGCTACAAAAGCCTTGACTCAATGGTGATGCTTGCTCTCCTTTATGAGGAGAACCAAGGTTCAAATCCATTCTCTCCTATTGTTGTAATTATCGAATTATAAAAAAGAAATTGTAAACAAGCTTGATTTTAGGAATTACATGTCTGCCCGGACGCTCGCATGTACACACGCACATAGGTCTATTTTCATGCCATTTTGAACTCTAGTTACATTGAACATGGTAATGTTAGCTTGAATGTTGTGAAAATGAGGCCCAAGATTGGTATACTTGTGTTGATGATTGGGTTTATAATTGCAGGAGTTAGTGATTTAATATTTGTCACATGGAGGACTACATGAACAAACAACGAGAAGACTAGGGGAGTATGAATGAAGACATTCATTATTCTATGAAGGTTTTGTTTTTGTGTGATTTGAAGAAGAGAAGAAAGAGGAGGGGATGGGGGTGGGGGTGCATTATTGACAACTGCTGCAAGTTTCTTTATGGATAGACATGAGTTGCTGCTATCTGATAAATTTTGGAATCGACAGCAGATTGGAAGAACTAAAGAGAAATGCTGGTGTATTATAGCTGGTATTTTTTTGTTATTTATTATTTTCTTTTATTTTGTAAAACTGAAGGTTTTAATATATTAATCTTGGATTGGAAGAGACATGGTGTCGCTCATTTTTTCATTTATTTACATCTTTACAGATAGTATTTCTTTTTTTAATTAATTTATATTTGTAAATACGAATTTCACTGACATGGATTTATACTGGTCATGAATCATAACCATTTTAATACTAATAAGATTTCTCTCAAAAAAAAAAAAAAAAAAAAAAAACTAATAAGATGGTTGGAAAGGGAAAATATGTTCATAGAAAGTAAATGATAAGAAGGGAAGGGGAAAAAACTATAATAAAAATTTTGACTTAGAAAGAATATACTATATAGGCATGCGTAGTGCATGTCAATGATGACTGTTTGTGAGAAATGGTGCTGCCCAAACAATGCTCCAATTTTGTTTATTTATTTTAAATTTTTGGGGGTAGGAAAAAAAAAAAGTAAGTAGGACCATCTTTACAGCTGACACTGGATATTTTTAAGTGGGAACACAAATATCTTTTTGTCAATATATTCAAATATCTTCTCTTTTGTCAATATAAATAATATCTTTTGTCAATCCTTCAATTGTATCTCAAAAATATCTCCCATCCCATCATCTCATGTTCTTAAATCAGAAATCTCTATATTATTATTTTATTATTATATTCTTCGAGGAAGAGGAAGAGAAGTAAAAAAAATTAAAAAAAAAAAATGTCTACGGCATGCCTTCCTCTGTTCACTCCCAGTACTCCTTCAATCACAACAAAGAAATTAACCCAAAAAAAAATCAGTCCGTTCAATGCAACTGCTAGAAAGCTGTACGGAAATTCAATGACATGCAAAGCTGCTGCTGCTTCCTCTTCAAGTTCAATCATGGACTTTGATCTCTATGATCTTCTTGGCGTAGATAGCTCTTCTCATCAGTCTCAGATAAAACTGGCGTATCGGACGCTGCAGAAGCGGTGCCACCCTGACATTGCTGGGCCAGCAGGACATGACATGGCTATCATACTCAATGAAGTTTACTCCATCCTCTCTGATCCTAACTTACGTTCAGCTTATGATAAGGTTTGTGTGGTAAATTACGTTCAGCTTATATGATAAGGTTTGAACTTTTGTTTTTATCATTTTATCCAAACTAACAACAACAATAACAACAAATAATAATATCATTGATTATAATCTAGCATGAGATTATTAATTATAGCGATTCCCTAAAATATGGCTCCTTTAGTTTGAAGACTTTTGTTTTGCTTTATTATTATTATTTTTTTAATTTTTTTATTAGTTAATTCCAAATTAATTATTTTTAAAAATTGCCATCCGTAGTTTCTTTGTAATATATATATCATTGAAAGGTTTACTTCATTTGCTTAATCTAGTTTTTTATTATTATTTTTAGAGTTAATTTAGTTTTGTTTAATATGACTATTTGTTATACTTGATTATATGCCAACAAGATCTGTCATTATGTGTAACCAACCATTTCGAAATATTTTCAAGCCTATTAACATGGTGTTGATTTTGTTTTATTTGGTAAAAACGTGGGTTACTTTTAAGATGAAAGAATTTCAGGATTTTTTTTTTGCAAAATAACACCATTTTGCTAACAATTTCGTTAGTTAGCAACGTTTCCAAACTATTTAGGAAACTAGCATCTCGACTCTCTTAGACTCGAGTTCACTGTAGCAACTTGACTTCTATGTGTGCTAGCAAAGCTGAACTCAAGTCTTAAAGGCTTGAGTTCCCTAAAGACATCAAACCCACGAAGAAGAAACAACATAATAACAACAAAGAAGAAACAATAGAAACAACAAAGACTCTAGGAAGATCAAACCCAAACAACCCACAAACCACGTAAGTCAAACCCATGAACCACGAAGATCAAACCCACGAAGATCACAATGAAGAAGAAACAACAAAGGCTCCAGGAAGATCAAACCACGAAGATCAAACCCAAACCGCAAAGATCAAACCCAAACAACAAAGATTGTTTCCAAACAATGAAGATCAAACCACGACGGCAAAGGCTCCAACGGCGGCAGCGAAGGCTCCAGCAGCAGCGGCGAAGGCTTCATTTTCTTCTCTAGTCTTTGGGTTTGTTGATGTTCCTTTGCTTTCTTCTCTAGTCTTTGGGTTTGTTGAAGTTTCGTATGTTCCTTTGTTTTCTTCTCTGGTCTTTGGGTTTTCTTCGGTTTGTTGAAGTTAGGGAAACGTTGAACTTGAGTCCATAAAACTCGAGTTGCTATAGTGAACTTGAATCTAAGAAACTCGAGATGTTAATTTTCTAAATAGTTTGAAAACGTTGTTAACTAACGAAATTGTTAGAAAAATGGTTATTTTGAAAAAAATCCCAGATTTTCAAGTCAATTTAATTTACTGTAACTTTTGAGATGAAAGGTTGTTCACCATGGGTTAATACTTTTAGCTTTCTTTTACAATTTATTCAATCCGTAAAAACTCTATAATCAAATGTGGTGTCTAGAAATTTGGTTCTTAATAAAATACTACACAAACACATGGACAATGGAATTAAAAATATGAAAAAGATACCCAAACATAGAATATTAAAGAAAAAAAAATGATAAACAAAAATTACTATGAACGAAAAATTCATGTAAAAGATGCCTTGAGGCTTGAGGATGAACGGTTTGTAAAAACAAATTAATAGAAACAGCAAAGAAAGGGAGAGAGAGTAAAGCAGAAAGAAGGTTGGCTATAATAAAGTCATGTAATTTGTTCTATGAGGATTGTAATTGTTAGGGTCATATTTTTTATGTAATTAGCTAATCCTTTGACAAAACGCATTTTACTTGTAATTGAGTAGATCTAAGTTGGATTTAATGTATCAAGTAGTATGTTGTTCAAATATATCAAGTGGTATCATTAAAGACATGAAGGTTAATCCAAAAAACAAGTGAAGAAAAGCTGTTTCATTAAATCTCAACACTAACTCGACAGATGTTGCTATCGAAGATTAATGGAGAAGCTCGACACAAGCTTGATTTAATGAGATCTACGATTTCAAAAATATCAGATCTGAATTTGGCCCATGATGACTTGAATGATTAGGGTTTCTCTTCTTACAACCCTAGTCATATATAAGACTTATAAAGTCATCATACATGGAAACAGAGACTTAGAACATATACACTCTATGAGAAGCTACTGTATTTGTGCGCCTTAGGGTTTTGTAACCAAGTGCTTCATGATTTTCATCGTTTATAAAGTGAAGAACTTTGCAGCCAACAACAATCAATCAAGTTGCTGGAGTTAGTCATGTACTGGGATTTGTGCAAAGGAGTTAGTTACAGATTGGAGATTTGTGCAATAAAAGAAAGAATTCTGCTACAAGATTAAGTTCAATTGGGTAAGCGAAGGTTCAACTGTAAGTTGGTATATTGGGATAGGTCAGGGTAGTGGTAAGATTCCTCTTACTTGAAACCACGTCCCACTAAAAACTGTAATTATTTTTTCAAATTAAACTTCCAAAGTAATTTCAGATAAAATAGGTACTAACCAAACTTCCGTGACATTTTTTAAAACCTTGAGGGAAGTTAATGTAATTTACCGTATAATTTTTAAATTGATATGGTAGGTTATTGGTTCAAAAACATAGTACAAACTTTAAGTTTTATCCGTTTCATTTTTGTCTCTATATTTTCAAAATTTTCCCAATTTTGTCCATCTTTTATTTTGTTTTCAAATTTCCCCTTTTTCATCTCCATCAAACATGGTTGTTACGTCACATAAAACAACATATTTATAATTTTTTGGAGTTCTAAAAATAAAAATAAAATAAGGCCAAACAAATTACTTCCAAGTCATTGGATAGTGTGTCCATTTAAGCCAGTTAAATATTTTTATTGTAATTGAGTGATATGTAAGCATTTGTTAATTACAATAGTAATTTCAATGAATCAGATAATGACAAGGATAACAATAAAATGTGTCAAAGACTAAATTCACACATTTTTTTTTTTTTTTGAGAATCAAAATAAATTTGACCTGAAAAGGTACATTAGTAATTTATGTGAGTTAGATGATGGCATGGCAAGGATAACAATAGGACGTATCCAAAAAATTAGTTTAAATTTAGACAATTAATTTTTGACAAAAACATCATTTCGATCCCTCCAATTTAGAGTCATAGTCAATTTGGTCCCTATTATTTTCAACTTGCAGTCAATTTGATCCCTACTGTTAGCTCACTAACGAAAAATGTTTACGTGGCTAATAGTGTGCATAGTTGGCACATTTCACGCCTACATGGCTTATAAAATATTATTAAAAAAATATGTAAGTGATTGAATTGAAAAAAAAAATCAAAAACGAAAAAAAAAAAAATTCTGAATTAAAAAGATAGAAAAACAAAACTGAAAGATCATTTTCATATTTTCTTGTACTTTCTTGTCAACCAAACACAAAACTCAAACCCAGATTTGAACAAACAGCAAACCCAAAGGTCTTGTCTTCCTCCTCTCACCATCTATTTCTCTTTCTTTATCTCACTAATCTCTCTTCCTCACTTGCAAACCCAAAGCTCTCACTCTATAATCCACAATTGAACCCTCTAATGTTGAAGCACAAATCGGCCTCCATAGCCAAAGTCCTTACTCACTCTATTCCCTTCTTTGTTTCTCACCCTCTCAATCTCAATCTCTACATGGTCTGGAGCTCACCAAGCAAGTCAAAGATTTGAACCCAACAGTGGTGGGATGTCATCTGTTTTAGAATATATAGCTTTTACAAAGGGTTTGAGAGAGATACGTTGGAGGGAAGCCATCTGTGCTTATGCCTAACAAAGAAGAAGACAAACTTTCTTTCCCTAGGTAAAGACGAACCTAGTTGGTGTTGGAATAATACATGTTTGTATCGCATACAAGACATACGTAGCGGAAAAATAATTGATCTACTTCATTTGCAATTGATAACATGTATTATGTAAATTTCAGAATATAAGAACAAGAGAGTGTACCTTGGAGCGGTGAAATTCAAAACCAAATATTAGAAGTACTTGGGAACACTTTTTATTTTCACTCCAATTCCACTTGTGCCCAACCAAGAAGTGTGGTCTCTCAATCAGTTTATATGTGTGTGCTCAAGGGAGAATCAGAGAGTGTCCTACACTACATACAAATCATTTCATTTAATCACAAAATTTTGTATGTTTATCTTCTTATAACTGATTATCTAATTGGGCTAGCCTTTTGGGCCATTCCAATTTGGGCTTTAGTATGTGGCTTGGAGTGGGACAAAAAAGGGAACAAATAAGACATTAGCTCCAATGGGCCTTGGGCTTTTCTGTCAACTCTTGACAAGTCCAAAGTTACCATTAATTATATTTAATACCACTATATAAATATAATTGTATTTTAAGCCTTATTAATAAATTATATCTCAAAACTTTATTATACATGCAACCCCTTCATAAAATATTCATAGTAATATAAAGTTATGAATGTAGACTGCCACTTTGAAGATTACTACATCTTAATTCTTGAGTACTCGATTTAATCCTTTAAGTTATTCATCATATATTTATGAAATCCAATTTCATAAATATATACTTTAGTAACTCCTTACTAAATTAGTTAGGCCTAACATTCTGAATAACCAAACCCATTAAACTTATCTCAAGAGAATATTTTATATCTCTGTTAAGATATTATGAATTCCATCTTGAGAATATATGTTCCATCAACACTAAATGTGGCTACCCAACATACTGAAGTTTTGATCGTGATTTTAGATCTCACTCCTGATATATCAAAGTAACCTACACTTCATGATCAGATCCATTATTCTCTCAGGATTAAGAGTTCATGTAGATAGAATTCGTGAGATTTATTATTCATTTGACAGTCGTTAAGAGAATAATAAATCTCACAGCGGTCCAGTTCAATATATCTTAACTCTTAAAACATATCAACATATCAACTAGAAGTCTCTGCTTCAATGATCAAGACAAATTATCTTAGTGGATATGTTATAGTCTTTGCAGATGAAATGTCCAATTTCATCATTGACTACGAACTAAAATTCTGAGTTTACAAAGAAGTTGTGATTTATATTTTCTGTGACTAAATCACATACTATGCATCTCATGGGCTATATGATAATGTCCAAATATTCATGTTACCATTATTTTAGATAATAATAAAACAACTTTATTAATCACAACATTAAGTCATACATAATGTAATACATAGCATCATACAATATGATTTAAGGACACTAATCTTAACAGTTGGATAGATATGGCTTTGTTCAAAATTGCTTGTGTTTTTGGTAAATTTGATTTACTTGCTGGTTGATTTTCATGTCTGAAATTTATAAATTTAATTTGTTTTAGTGTTAAATTTGATTGGTTGTGTATTTGTTTGAGCAAAACATACGAGAGTGACTGTTAATTGCTGAGTTCATTCAGATCAAGTCCAAATCTCAGTTTGAGTTTTTTGTTTTTGTGTTTGGTTAGCAAGAAATTGTAAGATAATTTGGGATTGATCTTTCATTTTTGTTTTTCTATCTTTTAAATACATAAATAATTTTTTGTTTTTGGTTTTGTTTTTGTTTTTAATTTTAATGCTTGTGTGGAATTTTTTAATGTTTATTAAAAAATTTTAACAATATTTTATAAGCCACGTAGGTATGAAGTGTACCAACTATGCACACCGTTAGCCACGTAAGCATTTTCCGTTAGTGAGTTGACGGTAAAGACTAAATTGATTATAAGTTAAAAATAACAGGGAACAAATTGACTGTTATAAAAAATGTAAGGACTAAACTAACTGTGACCTCAAAATGTAGGGACCAAAATAGTGTTTTTGCCTTAATTTTTTTAGAATCAAAATGAAATTATCCTTAAAAGGTGAGAACCAAAATCCAAAATATGCTTTTGGTTACATGAGCCTCACTTAAAAAAAAAAAAAAAAAAATCTAATGCATCTATAAAATCAATTTTACCTTTGACCCAAAAGTTTGGTGGTCAAGGCGTTTGTCTTTTTTATTTTTGGCTCATAAATTTGTCATTGCTTCAAAATATTCAAGGATCTTGACAAACCATAGAGCTCGTCTACTTTTTGTATCAATGTTAATAAAAAATAAAAATAGTTTAAAATTGAATTAGTTCCATTATAGGTTAAGTTTGTTGAGACTTACGGTTATTTATTTATTTATTTATTTTTTATTTTTATTATTGAGAATCAAACACACACATACAAGGGAGAGGGAAATGAGGTTTTAACACAAAGGTACACCATAACTCCATTCAAAAGACATGGTTTGTCGAGACTTAAGTTAAAACCAAATTTGGTGGAAAATTTACAAAAAAAAAAAAAATCAGTTTTAAATATTTTTTGGGGTATGGATATGTATGTGAAAACACCAATTTTTATTCTGGGAATGGAAGATGCACTAGAAAGAATCAAATTTATACCTATTTTTTATGAGAATATATATAGTCAAATTTAAAACAATTATTGTGAACCATAACTTTTCCCAAACTATAAGATCCGCAATTGAATTCAAAAATTTGGCTATATTGGGAATGATGTAATCTTTTCTAAGAATAATTAAATTTAAAATAACTAAGTGTTATTTAATTGAGGACTGTAATATATTGTACATAAAGTACTGTATCTAATTTTTATCTAAAGACTTTATATATATATATATATAATTTATATATAACATACCAAGTACCCTCGAAGTGTTGAAAATGAAAATAGCTTGGGAAAAGAGTGATCAGAGTTGTTTTTTTTGGAGAGAGAGAGAGAAATTGAACCTTGTAATCTTCTCTATGTTCCAATTCTCCATCTATGAGAAACAACATTGACCTTTAGAAACGGCAAGTCGAAGTAATTTTGGAAGATACCAGGTTGAAGCACAAATGGTGGCTGGAGTCCTAGACATTTTCCCATTTCTGTACAAAACATAGGCCAAAAGCACCAAAAATTCATATGTAACAATCTTGGAAACTATAAACAGTGTGTAATTTCTCATTCATGTTGAAACTTTCAGTAACTCTTAAAGCATGTATATCTAGTCTAAATGTCTACAATAGTGTGAATTTTAGGTAATTATATGATTAAGATTCCTTTTGACTCTGAAAAGGAATGGTGCAGGAGCAAGCCAAAATTGCAGAACTTAGAGGTTACACAGGCAAACCTATATACTCAGCATGGTTTGGATTGGAAAACGAACAAAGAGCAGTATTTGTTGATGAAGTCAAGTGCGTAGGCTGCTTGAAATGTGCCTTATTTGCTGAAAAGACATTTGCTATTGAATCGGTTTATGGAAGAGCCAGGGTTGTTGCACAGTGGGCTGATTCTGAACAAAAGATCCAAGAGGCCATAGGAGCATGTCCAGTTGATTGCATCTCGTGAGTATATATTTTACTCCAGCTACCTAGCTCATTTGCTCAAGTGTTATGATCTTTAACTTATACTTGAGGAGTATCTATTTTCATTCATTATATTGATAATTAATGATATCATGGCTAAATAATAATCGCCATCAACTTAATTAATTAATAATGATTTTTAGAGTGAGATCAGAAGTAATTAATACATCATGAAGAAGTATATGTTGTAATTAATAGTGATTGATGAATATTAGTACATATTAAGATTATAGTTAGAAAAGAAAGGAATTCGAATTTCTTTATTAATTTATATGTGTGTAATTCTATATTTAGAATAATGTTAATATCTTTAAAAAAAAAAATTTAATGGCTAATATATACAGGATTGTGGAGAGGTCAAACCTAGCAGCTCTAGAATTCTTAATGTCGAAGCAACCACGCGGCAATGTAAGAGTGGGCATGGGTAATGCGGCAGGAGCGCGTGTCTCAAATATCTTTGTAGATGTCAAAAAATTCCAGACCAGATTTGAGGATGCAATGGAAAAAGCTTCTACACGACACCCCAAGGTTAGTTTTTCTTTCCACGTACTAATTAATTATTAATGGGCAACGGCGACAGGCTATTTCTATCTCCCAGAATGTTATAAGGAAATTTATTTACAAACTAAAATTATGGCATTTATAGAATTTATATATATATATATTTATATATATATTTATCTGCTAGCTACTAGGTCCATATATAAATATAATTTTACTATTCAATTAATTAATATGTTTTTCTGTGTGTCCTTCAGGAAACAGACCTCCAAAGAGAAGCTAGAATGTCAGCAATTCAAGCAATTAGATCAATCTCAAATTGGTTATACTGGCAATCACCTATTGCAGGAGGAGGAGGGGGATCCACACCTGTGTCGTCACAAAATAATCTGACATACGTTTCACATAATAAATCTAGTGAGTCAAGCATGGACAAGCTTCGAGAAGCAGTAGCTGCCAGAAAGCGAGCAGGAGGAACAATTTGTCGAATCTCATCAAACTATATATATCACGAGGATTATTGGATTCCATCAATCCATGCTCTTCCAGCTTCAACTCAAGTCGTCAGCTATAATGCCTCAACTACCCAAAAATCCTCTTCACCTACTAAAGAATACAAGGATAAAAACTATAGAGTAGATGATGAGAATCAGAAGAAACCCGTAATATGGGGAGTACTTCCAATGATAACAGCAACAATTGCTTCAGTTATAGTTTGGTTACAAGTTGGAGAAGGGACTGTTGGTGGATTAAAACAACATATAGGTGGCTCTTTGGCTTTGGACATCGTTAACAGCTCTTGGTCACAGGTTATGTTAGCAGGGATTACTTGGTACATCATTGGGATTGTAATAATTGAACTTGTGGAAGTCATTCAAAGTAGACGAAGGTTTTAGGGAAAGAACTCAAACGATTTAGAAGGTAAACGTAAATCCATTTTTATACAAAAGAACTTAATTAAACTATATGATATATACGTACTGAAAATTATTTGGAGATCAGTTCTCACATAGTATTCAACAAGCCATGACACTAATTCAATCAATGTTCCATCTAAACAATCCTCTCATTTTCATTTTTGAAGAGAAAAGGAACAACCTATGCTAGTCAATAATAGCAACAAAGGAAAGATTTGCATTTGCTATACACCAGTATGTATTTTTGTGTCTCAATTAATTTCTAGGCAGTCAATATTCATGAATCTTTTAGAAAAATGATATAAAATTCTAAATGAAGTTGATAAAATTTCCACCATTGTGGGTGAGGGTGGTTGAATAAAAGGTAAAGTAAAATTACTCCCCAAGTTAATTATCTTTTTTATTTTTTTTATATAAATTGTGTGTAAAAATTTTCACTTCTTACAAAATTGATAGAGGTCATGATTCTTTGTGAAAATTTAGTTTTCACAAATATAAAAAATGTATAGTATTGTATCATTTAAAGTTAGTGAAATAAGATCTCAAATACGTAGTACCATGCATGTATACAGGCAAAATTTGCCAAATAGTACAATTTTGGAAATATTTTAGGCGGATGGCAGGCGTTCAAAGTTATTTAGTAAGTTAGACTCTTTTTGGAAGTCGAGTATAGCAAAATTGACTTCCTAACAAAAATTAGTTCTGACATGGATTAAACAAAGAGGAAAAAAGCCATGTAGACTATTGAAAGTCGAGTATACCAAAATCGACTTACACTGAAAGTCGAGTATACTAAACTCGACTAACACGATAGTAAATTTCACCACCTACCCCACCTATCTCTGCCATGCGAGGATGGTAAAATTTTTTTAAAATGGAACTCGAGTCTATCAAACTCGAGTTCCAATAAATTACACACCCACCTCAACTGTCTCAAATATAAACACTTTGATACTTTTTACCTCCCAACTCACTGAACTCTCACTTCTCACAGCTCTCTCCCACGCCCAAACTCTCCCTTTCACACACATTAATCATTCTACAAATTAAAAATCTTTTCTTCTTCTTCAATTTGTAGGTAAATATTCAAACCTTTTTAATTTTTTTTTTTTTTGGTTAGACCTTGCTAATATATATACTCACTTTTTCATTTGGTAGATATATATATTTACACATACCACTTTTATATTGTTGATGAGTAATGTGTTATTATTATTATTATTATTATTATTATTATTATTATTATTATTATTGTTATTATTATTGTTTTTTGTATTTGTTTTTTGTGTTTTGTAATGGGTTGTTATTTGAAATATGCAATGGGTTTTTCTTTGTAATGTGTTGTTATGTATAATGCGAATGAATGGGTAACATGTTATTTATTTGCAATGTGTTGTAGTGTGTAATGGTTTATTAGTTGTAAGGTGTAACGAATATTAATTTTTTAAGGTTAGCGACCATGTAAAAATTTTTTTGAGTTTAAAAATTCGAATTTTTGCTTGGAGAGAATAAAATTTCAATTGTTTATAATTGTTTGATGGACTATACAATGTTATCTTTATATTTGCCTTGAGGCAATATTTTGTAGTTCATATCGAATAAAGGTGTTATATTTGTCACTAACTTTTAGTAAACTTATTTGACTTATAGGCTTGTAATGAGTTTGATTGATTTATATCTATATTATGGTGAGGAGCCCCGCAGTGATGTGACTTATGGAGTGAAATATGAAGGGCCTGGTAAACAGTTAGAGATTATTCAGCTAAAAAAACGACGGGAGATCAATTTGAAGAAGTTGAAAAAGAAAATTATGAAAGAGCTGGATTTGGACTGTCGGTTGCATGACATAAAAATTATATATCGTGCTCTTCGTGCAGTGTTCAGTGACCATATTGTCTTCATGCCTATTGAAATAAAAAGAGACAAGCATGTTAAGATTATATTTGATAGGATAAACTCTACGCTCCAGTTAAAAGTTGCCGAGTTGTATATAAGTGTGGAGCCTCGTATAGAAGTTGGCGGTGAAGATGTGCAACAAACAACTTTGGAAGGTGGTGGCGGGGAAGAATTTCAATCATTACATGCGGATAGTCATCCGACTCTTACCCCGTGCACCACAGTTGGGGGTTATACACTACCATGTCAAGAGACACCAATTCCAATGGAGGTTTGCAAATCTAATTATCAACAAGAATGTATTCAATCTCTAAGGGGGGGGGGGGGGGGAAGACGAAGACGAAGACGATGTTGATCATGGTAGAGATGAGTATGAAGAGATGATTGGGAGAGATGACTTTCACGAGAATGCTGATCAGTATGAAAATGTTGACAATATCCGTCATGATGTCGTGGATGATCATCATGATGATGCTATAGAGTTTCAAGATGATA
Source organism: Notholithocarpus densiflorus (assembly GCA_030021035.2). NCBI lineage: Eukaryota > Viridiplantae > Streptophyta > Magnoliopsida > Fagales > Fagaceae > Notholithocarpus > Notholithocarpus densiflorus. The sequence goes on from JARYZH020000006.1 coordinate 10,154,940, forward strand.
TAGGCGATGGTATAGGTGTGTAGCATGTTACAACTACAGTCCCTACATATGAAGCTCATGGCCCGTCATTCCATGCAAACACTTGGAATAATATAGTTGATCCTTCAAATGTTGAGATATCATTTTCATCAAGTTGGGTGTGGGGAATGAATTTTAACAAAGGGTTGATTTTCCCTAATAAAGAGGCAGTAAGACAGGCATTAATAGTTTACTCTATGGACAACAACAAGAATTATATAACTGAGTGGTCCAACCAGCAAAGATTGTGTGTGAAGTGCGCGAATGAGTCATGTGCATGGAAAGTCCGAGCATTCTCGCAACGGAAGCTTAACGGATTATGGGCCGTCACAGTATACGGCGGTCCTCACACTTGTCCGTCAATTGGGGTGAACAAAGATGGCAGAATGATGGATTCAAATTTTCTTGCCAAAGAACTTCATAACTATGTACTTGCAGATCACACCAGCAAAATAAAGGATCTCCAAAATCTGATGAAGGAAAGGTTTAACCATGATATATCGTACTACAAGATATAGGATGCGAAACAAAAGGCTATTGCAAACATACACGAGAATTGGGAAGAGTCGTACCAAAAGTTGCAGAAGTTGTTGTTGGCATATAAGGATAGCGATCCGGCTACACAAGTGTCTTTTCGGTCGATCAATGGGGACATATCGGGTACTATTATATTCAAGTATGTGTTTTGGGCTTTCGCTCCTTCCATTGCTGGATTCGCACATTGTAGGCCAGTAATTAGTATTGATGAAACTCATCTTTATGGAAAATATAAAGGAACGTTGTTGATTGCAATGGCTACCAATGCTAATAATGAGATTTTTTCGCTTGCCTTTGCGGTTATGGATGATGAGACAGGGGCTAGTTGGGGATGGTTTTTATCTTACCTGCGGACCGCGATATGGGATGTGGTACCCGATTCCGGCATTTGCATAATATCAAACCGACATAGAGGTATAATATCATCCATTTCACAGTGGCCCAATGATTATGTTCTGGTATATCATAGATATTGCATTAGACATGTGGCCAGCAACTTCAACACTCAATTTAATGACAAATTCTTAAAGTCTTTGGCCTTGAAAGCATGATACGCGCATCAAGATCGCAAACTTGAAAAAAATATTGGATTGCCTTAAGGAAGCTGAACTCAAATTCAGTAAGGATCCCAATCCTAATATAGCAAAAAAGAAGCCGTACTCCTATGTAATGAAGGAGGGTCTGGAGAAGTGGACATTGTCACATGATGGTGGACATCGTTATGGGGCAATGACTACCAAGATGTCCGAGTGTTTCAATGGAGTTCTAAAAGGTGCACGTGGACTACCCATATCTGCATTGGTTGACTACATTTGGTGCAAACTTGTCGCCTATTTCAATGATCGGCGCACTAAAATATTGGGTGATATTGAACATGGTCAGGAGTTCAGCAAGCATGTCATGGAGACCTATGAAGCAAATTATGAAAAAGGGACAAGGCACTATGTGAGGCCATTTAACTAGCAGAACGGTGTATATCAGGTTTGCACAACACATAATCCACACAGATCTGATGGGGGAGACCATAGTCATGAAGCAAGGTTGCTGGAGAACACATGTACTTGTGGCAAATGGGAAATCTATAAGATCCCTTGTTCACATCTGATTGCAGTTTGTATCAGGGAACATGTCAATGCAATGAAGTATATTGACCCATGTTATACTTTACAACAGTGACTTGCCACTTATTCACATGATTTTCATGTACCCAAGGATAAGTCATTATGGCAGGAGGTTGCCGGCCCAAAGTTGTACCCTGACCCTGAAATGTTGCGAGACAAAGGTCGACCTATGTCAACAAGAATAAGAAATGAGATGGATTGGAGGGAGAGTCAACCTAAGCCGAAATGTGGAGTGTGTCATGAAGAGGGCTATAATCGCAGGAGATGTTCGAATGTGATTCGCGCATCAACAAGCAGGCATGTTCCGAACTAGGTAAGCAATGCATGCAATTTTATGATTCTTTTTCAGGGGATGTTTTTTTTTTTTTTTTTTTTGGAATATACTTATAGAAGTCGGCAGTGGTTTGAATTGTTAGTTAACAGTCTTTATAAAGAGAATAGCATCTATCATTATCATTTGAATATGCAATAATTGTTAGTTAATATATATATATATATATATATATATATGCAAATAGCTTGTGTTTGTGTTTAGAACAATGGGAATCCAAAAATATCCCTAGTTCCCACTTATAGGCCACAATATGAAAGAATACTATAAATTATGCGAGAACAATGTTGTGGTACTTTACTATAGCTACTCCCCAAGTCTATGACATGGCCTTCTCTTGAATCATGGCATGTAGGCATGTTTTTGTTTTCCAGCTATTTGCAGACATTCACAGCCATTCTTCCTTTTGTTTCAGGAACGATGATTTTATTAGAAATTTGATTCCATATGCAAGCTTTCATTAAATCACCGGCATTATTAAGTATGACACATACATAACGTCAAATACAACACGAAAAACAAAATAAATTTATGCACATTACCAAAATTTCCTTAGCGCTAGTGCGGTCGATATACAGTCGAGTGATCCTACGATACCACACCATATATGGATGATGACGTGACATCACCTCCTCCATCCTGAGTGCATTACAAACGTACTCGTCACGATCATTCCACTTCTGAATATGGACTGCATGTTCCATCGACCAATTTTTCTCTACCTTGCCCCTCGCATCTATTTTGTGCAAATCGCGATTGGGTTATTCCTGCTTTAGCCCAAACTGTCATAGGACACGATCAGGTAGGTGGAACTCTACAAGCCAAAAACATTTAAGTGGAACGGTCGACCTCCACACGTTACTTCCCTCGATGCGAAAACTAGGAGGAAGGTGGCTTAAGTCATTTCCATATGGCTCCCACTTAACCTACAAAAGCCACCAAGTAAAGCAACCACATTCAGAAGTTTTCCCATAATTTGCATAACAAGTAGCACAATAGTGGGCAATAAAAAACTTTTTAAAGGACATAAGATGTTATGTACGTATAAATACAAGTAGTATACCTAGTCGGGCCGTGTCGTGGCAATTTGATTGTGATATGCGGAAAGCACGTGCATGGGAGCATTCTTTGTACACATCGCCCCTGCCCACCTATTAGCAGGTAACATCGCATGGTCATTAGTTGTTTACATATAAAAATGTGGCATAATACATGATATCACACTAATTATGCAATATATACTTACTTTATAGCAAGAGGAATTGGTGGTAGTGGTGGACCATAAACACCCTCGGGTTGGGGCATCATCTATGGGGACATATGTGGGAACCTAACATATATCCACAATTGGACCAAAGTCAATGGTCCGCCAATCTGCTTTGCCTTCTTGTCGGTTGCATTGCATAGCTGTCTATACAACCATGATAAGGCTGCACTACCCCAACTATACTTGCGTGGATTACGAAGGTTCTGCATGAACTCTAACCGCATGAGATGGACCCTATCTCCGGACTTGTCAAGAAATACCATATCCCTTAGTAGGGCTAGTATATAGCAGCGAGCGTATTGATGAACTTGTATCTCATTGGCATCCAGAGGCAGTGGTTGTCTGATTTGGTCGACAAGTGTGGGTATCAGAATCCTTTGACCTTTTAGCACAGTTTGATGGCCATTTGGAATTTCAATTCCAAGCATTTCAGCACACACGTCTGTCCAAGTTCTTTTAGTGGGCCCAACCATTGCCTCACCCTCGATGGGCAACCCCATGATAACTTCCACATCTTGCAACGTGATCGTCATCTCACCATGTGGTAGGTGGAATGTATGGGTCTCTGGGCGCCATCGCTCTACAAATGCAGTGATCAATGCATGGTCAAGCTGTATGGATGGGACCAAGTGCAGACCCTCTAGACCAAGCAACCTCACAATGGCAAGGACACAATCATTTACCATAGGACGTCGAAGTGTCAACTCTTCATGGCGACTTTGACAATCCAGTGTGCCAGGAGGATCCTGCAAATATTATAACAATAAATAGAAATCTTATGCAAATATTTAGTATTTATGGCTAATTAGAGTTGTGACATGAATGCATAGTACAAGAAAACTCATGCAATTACCTGAACTCAGATTGATGTTTAACTTGTTCCGTCAATACACTACGATCAATGGGTCCAGGATCTATTGTCATGCTGCAAAAAGTTTTTGTGTCATATCAGCTATAAATAATAGGTTTTTGTAATGTGCAATATTGGTTAGTGACATTGAATAGAGAGAGACTTACACCATATATGGTTTAATATTGTGACATTGAATAGAGAGAGACTTTCATCATAGTGACATTGAATAGAAAGAAATTTGAAGCTTAATATTATTTGGATTGAGTACTAGTTTCAATTCCAATCTATACAAGAGAAGTTTCAGAAAGGGATTGAATTCAGTTTAAAACCACTCATCAAAGTGCCAAATTTATGGTCTGGCAGTCTATTGCTTCGTCGTGAGTGCTGCTCATTTAACAATGGAGAATATCTAAAGGCAGGTTTGCAGGAATTGGAACATTGGTGTCTCAAAACAACGGATCAGGTAATGAAAATTGTTTGCACTTTTTGCCAAGACTGAAGAGCAGAGAAGGAGAACGTTATACAATTTTGTTGTTTTTACAGTTTGCCGGATCATCCAGGGATGAACTCCAACACATAAGGCAAGTTGTCGGGTTTCTGGTAGATTTTCTTGAACCCGGATGACTTAGCCAATAAAGTTATTTAAAGCTAAAGATTTAGAATTATTTACATATGCTTAAATTTTGTAGGTGTTACATCAGAAAGCTCAGAAATCTTTGGATGAGATCACAAATGAACTCTGCCCAGTAACAGACTTAGTGCTACAATGAAAAGCATCTTGAATTTCTTTTAAATTCCCTTTGATAACCATTTCAGTTAGGATCTATTGACATGAAAATAAATAAAGATAACACTCTAATTGCAGTAATACTACTGCATGGATTAGTAGGATATTTTCATTATAATCCAAAACAAGAAAAGGCTTAAAAGTGTATATCTAATCCATTATTTTTAATCAGATTTCTCAGCTATCCAATAGATGATAAAATTAAATTCTCAACTAGTGACAACACCTAGCTAATGGCTTTTCTTGCCTTTCCTATTCTCCATAGATATTGAGCATTCCACAAATATATCGCATTGGAACTATGTTCTGGGATGACAAATACGGAACCCAAAAACAAATAAACCATGAGCAAGAGCCTAGAGTCCCAAGTAACTAAGAGGAATCCATTAGACTAACACATACATTAAGTGCAAGGACATGAACACTATAAGCAGGCTTGTTTGTGTCTCTGATTTTGAAAGAAATGCAGCATAATTCATAATCTTATGACATGACATAAGAAGTAAAAATCTTCTTAAAATGATAAATTCAGTGAGCGAATTGCATAAATTTAATCACGAAGGTCTGCCCCTTTTTTTTTCTAGTTAATTGTGAAGGCATGACATAATAATTTCACAAAGAATATCTCCCTTAGTTGTGGTATTTCTAAAGAATGGTAGTAGAATCAATGATATTTAAGATTTAACAAAAGGCATCAAAATTTGAAATAAAAAAGTAAGCTCTAGCTCTCATAATATCAATCACTTGTAATAGTAACAATATGCCACTACAATTTATATGTAGAAACATATTGATTTTTTGTCTTTTGTCTTCTTCTTTTTTTTTTTTTTTTTCCAGTTTGTGTAGGTGTCTTGAAAATAAAAAAATCATTTAACTCAAAAGAATAGTATATAGTTATCGCCAAAAATGAAACAACAGAACAATGAAATAATGAAGAACCAAGCAACCAAATCAATAAATTTTTCCATGTTAAATTTGATTCCTAAGGCTTATCCACAGTCATTGATCAGTTTTGAACTATGTTCTGGGATGACAAATACGGAACCCAAAAGCAAATAAAAACTAAACCCAAATCAAATGAAACCCAAATCTCCAAATCACTAAACCTAAAAAGCAAATAAAAACCCATTTCAGCCAATAATAAAGAGAAAGAAATCGCATGAGAGAGAGAGAGAGAGAGAGAGAGAGAGAGAGAGAACGAACCTGCGTAGGAATCTCTAACAGAGGCCGGTTGAGGGGGACTGAGGAGAGGAAACGACGGAGGAAGAGAGAGACATCGGAGAGAGAGAAGGTTTAGCGAAGAGGAAGAAATCGATTTTATTAAACTCGGATTCCGGTTTTTACCCCCATGAAATTTTTTTTAACCTAAGCTTGAAGTCGAGTTTGGTATACTCGACTTTCATTGTAAGTCGAGTCTATTATGCTCGACTTTCAATAGTCTACGTGGCTTTTTTCCCCTTTGTTTAATCCATGTCAGAACTAATTTTTGTTAGGAAGTCGATTTTGCTATACTCGACTTCCGAAAAGAGTCCAACTTACTAAATAACTTTGAATGCATGCTATCCGGCTAAAATATTTCCAAAATTGTATTGTTTGGCAAATTTTGCCCACGTATACATTTAATTTGTTAAAGTTTTTTATTATATTATATTTTTTAAATTTTATGAAAACGATAGCAGTTTTAAAGATTAAAATTTATTAGAATGAGAATAAAAAAAAAAAAAATTATTATCAGAATGTAAGGATGGTAAAAGAAAAAGAAATGGAGGATAGTCCGCCACCCATATTCCAACATTATCTCTCAAGAGAGCCTCTTTGGCTAGTACATGAGTAGCATGGTTACTAACACTATTGATGAAATTGAAAATGACCATTCTAAATCTTGTAGTTGTTCTCCCACTTGCACTCATAACCAATCATACATGTATTTAATACCCATTGCTTCCAAATGTTTCTCAAACACCTTTTGAGACAATGCCATTGTGAGTGGATCTGCAACATTATTGGCAGAGGCAATCTTTGTTATTGCTACATCACCTCTATGTATAAAATCACGTATCAAGTGATATTTACGTGCAATATGTTTTTTCCTTTGATGAGCCCTTGGTTCTACTGCATTTGCAACAGCCCCACTATTGTCACAATAGATAGTAATGGGTGACTCAATAGAAGGAACAACTTCAAGTTCTTGAATGAACTTGCGAATCCACACAGCTTCCTTTGCAGCTTCACTTGCAGCTATATACTCTGCTTCTGTAGTAGAGTCTGCAGTAGTATCTTGCTTGCAACTTCTCCAACTTATTGCTCCCTTGCCAAGAGTGAACACAAATCTAGAAATTGATTTTCTATCATCAATATCAGATTGAAAATCTGAATCTGTATACCCTTGGACAGTTAGATCCTCACCACCAAACACCAAGAAATAATGTTTGGTCCTACTTAAATATTTGAGGATATGTTTCACTACTGTCCATTGCTCAGAACCTGGATTGGATTGATATCTACTCACAATGCTCACTGCATAACAAATGTCTGGCCTAGTGCAAAGCATTGCGTACATAAGACTTCCTACAGCCGAAGCATAAGGACAATTTCTCATTTTCTCTCTTTGTTCTTGTGTTTTAGGACACATTTGATTAGAGAGATGAACTCTATGTCTAAAAGGTGAAAACCCTTTCTTGGAATTTTGCATGCTAAACCTAGCCAATATCTTGTCAATATAATTGACCTGTGAAAGTCCCAATAACCTTTTCTTTCGGTCTCTAAACAATTTGATTTCGAGTAAATAGGACGCTTCACCAAGATCTTTCATTGCAAAGTGACTAGATAACCATACTTTTATAGATGACATTGCTCCTACATCATTGCCAATGAGTAGTATGTCATCTACATAAAGAACTAAAAATGTAATAGTGCTCCCACTAACCTTTTTGTAAACACAAGGTTCATCCATATTTTGTGAGAAACCAAACGATTTGATTGCCTCATCAAAACGGATGTTCCAATTGTGTGATGCTTGCTTTAGGCCGTATATAGATCTCATCAACTTGCACACTTTTGATTCTTGACCATGAGATATGAAACCTTCTAGCTGGTCCATAAAAATTTCTTCTTGAATGTGTCCATTCAAGAAAGCTTTTTTAACATCCATTTGCCATATCTCATAATCATAATGTGCAGCAATTGAAAATAGAATCCTTATGGACTTTAGCATGGCTACTAGCGAAAAGGTTTCCTCATAATCAATTCTAGCCTTTTGATTATACCCTTTTGCCACTAGCCTAGCTTTATAGGTCTCCACCTTACCACTAGGTCCTATCTTCCTTTTGTAGACCCATTTACAACCAATAGGCTTAATACCTTCTGGTTTATCTACTAAGGTCCAGACCTGGTTGGTATACATTGAGTCCATCTCTAATTCCATGGCCCTTTTCCAATTCTCAACGTCCTTATCAGTCATTGCTTCTTGATAAGTAAAAGGATCATTATCATGCTCCTCTGACTCCATTAGATAAATCTCATTTAACAAAGTGAGTCTAACTGGAGGCCTAATAGTCCTTTTACTACGTTGAGTCTCTTGTATTTTGCTTGGTTCAGTAGGCACTATTACTTGCTCTTCATTATTCTTATTCAACCCAGCCATTGGGTTATCAGTTTGTTCATCAAGAGAAACTTTTGCTCTACTTTCATTTAAGCTATAATCTTCCTCAAGAAAACTAGCATTCCTGCTCATAAACACCTTTTGCTCACTAGGATTGTAAAAATAGAAACCAGTAGACATCTTGGGATAGCCAACAAATAAACATCTATCACTCCTTAGTCCTAGCTTATCCATATTAGACTTTCTAACATGTTTTGGACAACCCCATATCTTTAAGTGATTTAGACTTGGTTTCTTACCAGTCCATAACTCATATGGGGTATTAGGAACTGATTTGGTAGGGACTCTATTTAATAAATAAACAGCAGTCTCCAAAGCATAACCCCAAAATGAAATTGGCAACTCTGACATGCTCATCATGGAACGAACCATATCTAATAAGGTTCTATTTCTTCTTTCAACTATACCATTATGTTGAGGTGTGGTAGGGGGAGTCATTTGAGAAATAATCCCATTTTCTTTTAGATATTCCTTAAATTGGTCCAAGAGGTATTCTCCTCCTTTATCAGAGTGAAGAACTTTTATGCATTTTCCAGCTTGTTTCTTAACCTCATTACGAAATTCTTTGAACTTTTCAAAGGATTCAGATTTATGTTTCATTAGGTACAAATAACCATACCTAGAATAATCATCAATAAAAGTAATGAAGTAATAGAAACCACCTCTTGCCATGTGATTCATAGGACCACAAACATCTGTGTGTATTAATCCTAATACATCAGTGGCTCTAGCTCCCTTTCCTATAAAGGGACTTTTGGTCATTTTCCCTTGTAAGCAAGGCTCACAAATTGGATAAGGCTCTACCTTCAAAAGATTCAATGGCGTATCCCTTACCAATCTATTGATTCGGTCAATATTGATATGACCAAGCCTTAAGTGCCACAAATAGGTAGGATTAACATCTCTTTTTCTTTTAAGAGATAGCACACTGGCAGCAATATCATTCTCAACACAATTAATAGAATTATCAATAGAACTCAAAAAATAAAGACCATCTTGTAAAATGCCAGAAGTTACAAATTTAATAATAAACTTAACAACAAGTTTAGAAGTAAAAAGAAATGAATATCCTGAACAACCAAGTTTTGAAATTGAAACTAAATTTCTTCGCACTTTTGGCACATATAAGCAATCTTCTAAGATAAGAGTTCTACTAGAAGATAATTCTAAATAAAAGGTTCCAATGGCAGTGGCTGCAACAGTTGCACCATTCCCCATCTTTAGGATCACCTCCCCTTTATTTAGCCTTCAGGTCTCCTTGAACCCCTGCAACATATTGCAAATGTGTGAGATTGTACCAGAATCTTCACACCAAGAATCAAATGGACCATCCATTAAATCTGTTTCAATAACGAGAAAATTAGGCATACCTTTTGCAGGTTTGTCATTCTTCAGAGAAGCCAAATAATGGCGACAGTTTCTCTTCCAATGACCAGTCTTACCGCAATGGAAACAATTTCCTTTTGCTTTCTTTTTCTCAGTGTCCTTATTCACTTTGTCACCTTGAGCCTTATTGAATGACTGAGACCCTTTTCTCTTAAAGTTTTTACCCTTAGGCTTCAACTTAAGAGAAGAATCAGATTTTTCAGCCAACATTACAGTAGGCTTTTCTTTCTTGATGAGATCCTCAGCTGCTTTCAACATATTGAGCAGCTCTGACAATGTCACTACCATCTTATTCATGTTATAGTTCATGATAAACTGATTAAAAGAATCAGGTAAAGATGCTAGGATTGCATCAACTTGGGTCTCACTATCAATTTCTGCACCAAGCATATCTAGTTCGTTGATGAAAGAAATCATCTTTAGGACATGTTCCCGAACTGGAGTTCCTTCCACCATTTTGGTGGACATAAGATTTTTCATAGCAGTTTGCCGTGCACTTCTGCTTTGTTCTCCAAACATATCTTTGAGGTGCAGCATCATATCTTGTGCTGTAACTAGGCCTTGGCATTGTTTTTGCTACACATTGGTCATAGAGGCCAATATGTAGCATTTAGCCATTTCCTCAGCCTCATGCCACTTATTGAATGCATCTCTCTGCTCCTCAGTGGCATCAGCTAAAGCAAGTTCTGGTGCCTCAGTATTAAGGACATGAGCTATCTTATCAGCAATGAGAACAATGATTAAGTTCCTTTTCCAATCTACATAGTTTGGTCCAGACAATCGATTTTCATCCAAAATCTTAGCTAAGGGATTAAAATTGGTCATAATGAATCTGCAAAATAATATAAAATAATATTTTCACATACATATATCCATCATATTCAGGTTTTTGAATAACTAATGGTACCTCCCACAAGAACAAAATGTCATAGATTCCCAGAACAGAATATAACAATTATATTCATAAATAGTTCGAAGTGGGCATCGGGAATCCTTACCTTGCATGCTCCAATAATTTCTTTTGAAATATACTGTGCACACCATATAAAGGCAAATAGATACTATTCATCACGATTTCATCTCATGTTTCTAATTTTATTTAATTTATCTATGACTCCCGATTTACTTTTGGCCTCCAAATCAAACATGTTTTACACTATTTTAGTGGTCATGTTTATTTGGTTAAGTGCAAACCATTATCTGAGTGTGATATATGTACTAGTATGATTATGTTGCTATTTTAGCCACACTCCCACCAGTCATACACACACCTATCTTCCCAAGAAGTAAACAAGAGGAACTACTAAACCAAAATCAAGTCTATCCTTTTGGCTTCGACAAAATTTTAATTTAATAGAACCTTTATTCAGTGGCTATGGAGAGCCATAGGAATTATTCTGTAAAATAATCCTATTTAGCACTTAATATATATTACTACTGGGACTATTTAAATATTATTCTTTATGTATCTGATACAACTCCCACTAATTGAGATTCAACACCTCTATTCGGTAATACTCAAGATTTTATCAACATAAAACGGTGAGTCAATGGACTAAAACATATCAACATGGGTTACACAAATAATCACATATACATGAAACCATAATAGACAATCTATAAAGCAATTATAGCACTACGGCGCACAACTCAAGAGTAGATGCAAGAGACATGCGACTTCAGCAACATATTTGTCAAATATAATCAAGAATACGAAAAACGAATCGGAACCAAACAATCAACATATCACATATATCAATCACGGCACAGATTTTTGTTGTTCTCCACTTCTCCGAATAAAAACAATTAACATATCACATATATCAATCACGACATATAGGAAATAAATCTCGGCACACATACTGATATGAATAGCAATTCAGAATCCATGATTAAGTGTGGTTTGCTCTGATACCACTGATAGTAATTGCGGAAGCAATATACAAAAATTTATATTTTCATTTAAAGATCGTTGTACCACACAACCATAGATTCTAAATAGAACAAAAATGCGTACCTCTCTTAGCAACCTAAGTGTGTTGCCTCCCAAGGTATTCACATCTCTCTGTGTGTTTCTTTTTGAGTTTTGACTGCAGTATCACTCAGTAGTTCTGATGGCCAACAATTGATATGATATTTTTTTTAAAATCTTATTTTTTTTTAAGACTTCTAAAACCCAAGAGAGAGATTGGACATGGGATCCTTAGGGATCCTAATCTTCAGCTGTAGGATTCATCAATAACTTTTTGAACGTTATTAACTTATCTTGAAACTCTTTCAAAATTATTCCTTAATTTTCTCAACCATATCAAGAAAATATTTGAACTTCTACAGATTGCAATAATGTCCATCAACACATTGCAATTGACCCTTGAGGATTAGAGAATTACAAATGAGGTCCTAGTACTTACAATTTTATATCTATGTCCTTCCACCATACTATATTCCCACAAGCCGCTAGGATTGGATTAATATCACTGTCATGTCCCTAGCTTATGTAACCCTTAATTTCTTGATTTCATAATTTCTATTGGACTCCAAAATATTTTTTGAAAAACTCTTTAAATATATATATACAATATTATATATATGAAAAACATTTTTGAAAAATGTCACTGGCCGGTTTTGTTTTGAGTCTAACTTCAACATGAAAATCAACTGAATATACTATCTTCTTTAGAGACTGGTGGATTCATTGTTTAGCATTTATATATCTTACTCATTACACACATAACCCAACGTGTTTGTATATAGCCTTTAAAATTGGCATCACCAGTTGACATTGTCAAAGTTATGTGCATAATAAATAAATATACATAAACCCCTCATGTTTGAGGACAATAGAAAAATTGTGATAGAACAACCTTTTAATTCACAGTGATCACTCCATAAGGTGTCCTTGATTGGATCCAATTCAGTGTATGTACTTGTTACATTACACCCACTTGTCTGCTTAAAGTCACTACCTCAATGATGGAGTAAATCATCCTATCATATAGCAGCACAACAAGTGTAGGCTTTAGTGGTAATATTCAATTAATATTCACAGCCTAGAACAATTTAATAATCTATGAAAAATCATTACTCCCTGTCTTTGGTTCCTTAACCATTAACATGATTTTTCTACAGAGGTGACATCACATGCCACATTTAAACAATGAAATATACCTATAAAAATTATGAATGTGAAAAAAAAATTTTATTATCAAATAAAAATGCATAGTATTGTTTTTGAGGGCACATAATTCTAACATTTGTAATGTTCCAAAAATAGCTAAACTTGGTTTAGTTTGTTGAAGTACAGTTAATAATATATGCAGCACAATAGCCTTCAAAAGTGACATCTTGTAAGCCCAAGTCGATTGCAAAATGCAAGGCTTGTAGAGCCACTTCTGCTGCTACTATGTTAATCTTGTTAGTGTGAGTTTGGGAAGCGCATTTTGCGCTTCCCATGTCTGCGTCTGCGTTTGTTTGTTTTTTTTTTTTTCAAGCCGTGGTTGTTGACTTTTTCCGTAAATAGTGCACACTAGTGGGTCCCGTGCATTGTTCACGGGACCCATAAACTTCATTTTTCAACAACTTTTTCAATAAAAATGGGTCTCACGGTACTATTCACATATTTAAAAATTATTTTGCTACAATGTTTTTCAGTTTTCAGTTTTCAGCTGTATCCAAACAGACCCTTAGTGTAAGAAGATGAGGGTGGGGGACTCCAAGTAGAGCTTTGTGCTGGTTGCCTCTCTGATTCTCTCTCCAAAATTGTATGATTGTTAATGGTAAGCCCTCTTCTTCTTTTCTACCCCAAACTAGATCATTTCTAGAATTCCAAATCATAATCATCCAGGCTGCAACAAAGATTTTCTGGATTTCGTCTAGTTTATACAGCTAGCTAAGGCTCATCCCCACAAAATCATCAGCAAATTAAGCATTGGGACCAGCGACAGACCTACGTTGGGGCTGAGCCCCCCACCCAACAAGATTTTGAAAAAAATATAGAATAGCGTATCTAACTAGAAAAATAAAAAATTACCCAAAATATATATATGTTGGCTCCCCTCTCCAAAATATTTACATATTATCTCACGAAAACAAAAATAAAAAATTTGCTCCAACCTTTTGCCCGTTGGATATTGATCCAAGAATAAGTAGAAAATTTTATGGTTTAAACAAAATAAATTGCCCCAAGAACAACATTAATAACCTTTAGACAAACAAAAATTAACTACAAAACAAATCACAAATCCAGTCTAAACAAAAACAAAACAATCAGAAATTCCCAACTTTACCCATTTAATTTCTCTCTCTATCTTACTGCTCTCATTTTTCCTCCATTCCTAACTGCCTTTGACATTAGATCCACAAACTAGTCACCAGTCGCATATCACAGCCTCACTGTCTCAGGTTGGTATCCTCTGGTCTACTTTTCACACTTGTACACGAGTTGAATTGGCTAAGGTATGGTCTTCTCTTCTCAGTTGATTTCTCCACTGATTAGAGTTTATTTCGCCTCTCTCACTAGCGTAGTGGTGTGTCTCTTTTTTTTTTTTTTTTGGTTGATGGAACTGCGAACTGGTGTGTCGTTCCCTTTTTCTTTATCCTTTTTTTCAGTTTTTATTTCTTCCTCAGCTTAAGTTACATGATTTTTCCTCAAAAAAAAGAAAAAGAAAAGAAAAAAAAAAGCTTAAGTTATTTACACGCACACTTCTTTTTATAAAATAATAGAAATTGAACTTTTCAACTGCTTGTCCAACAATCTAATTTATGTGAGTAATATTAAAGTGTGGCCTAGACTGCATATGGACCGCGCACCCAACATAATAAACATTAATAATTGATAATCTGTTTTCTTTTCCAAGGTTAATAATTGACAATGTGTTTTTTTTTTTCTTTAATGTTTGTTTGTTTGTTGATTAGTCCAATAAATTATCATTATTAATTTTATTGTGACTTGTGCGATATGTTTGCCTTTTTTTTTTTTTTTGGTATTCATAGATTATGAAAAAGTGAATTCCAACGTTTGATTTTTTTCAAAAGAAAAAATATAATATATATAATTTGCACGCCGATGTTTGATGTTCAAACATTGCCAAACTCTATTATTAATGTCCTAATTTTTGAAAATTCTTCAAAGAAAATTGAAAAATCACCACGGCACAAGTATCAATTTAACTTTGGTTTATATTTGGCCCCCCCTCATATTCGAATCCTGATTTCCTCCCTGATTGAAATAGTATGCATGCCAGCCCCAGGAGCACTTGAAAGTGCTGGGTGTAAGGCATCACAACATGTTGATCTCCAAAAATGCCCTGCCAAACTCCACTCCTGCTACTAGAGTTAGAAAGATTCACCCACGAGCCTTCATCCTCACCTTGTCATTTCTCATCATGTGATGATATGCATGCACTTAATTTTGACAGAAAACACGTACCCTCTTGCATATATTCCCATTCCATATCAGGACATCCCTAGCAATCCTATTATTTTTTTTAAATTCTTTTAGGAATGCTCTAGCCCCGTTTGGGCAGAAATGATACTGGAACAATTTTTTTTTTCTTTTTCGGTTTGTCTTGGCCCGGTTTGTCTAGGAATGAAGCCAGAATGATTTTTTTTAAATACTATTTTCTTAAATTTTTTTAAGAATGTTCCAGCCCGGTTCGAGCAGAAATGATACCGGAACAAATAAAATATTTTTCTCTTTTTCGGTCTATCCCTGCCTAGTTTGGCTAGGAATGATGCTAGAATGATGTTTTATTTATTTATTTAATTTTTTTTACTATTTTTTTTTTAAATTTTTTTTAGGAATGCTCCAGCTCAGTTCGGGCATAAATGATACAACAATGAATTTTTGTTTTCCCTTTTTCGGTCCCTACCAGGTTTGGCAAGGAATGAAGTCAAAATATTTTTTTTTATACTTTTTATTAAAATTTTTTATGAATGCTCCAACCTGGTTTGGGCAGAAATGATACCGGACAAATTTTGTTTTTTTCTCTTTTTCGGTCTGTCCCTGCTTGGTTCGGCTAGGAATGAAGCTTGAGTGATGTTTTTTTTTTTTTTTTTTTTTTTTTTTTTAAAATTTTTTTAGGAATGCTTCAGCTCGGTTGGTGGAGAAATGATACTAGAATGAAAATTTTATTTTCTCTTTTTCGGTCTGTCCCTACCTGATTAGGCTAGGAATGAAGCCAGAATGATGTTTATTTTTAACTTTTTTACTATTTTTTTAGGAATGCTCTAGCACGGTTCGGGCAGAAATGAAACCGGAACGAATTTTTTTTTTCTCTTTTTTTGGTCAGTCCTTGCCTGGTTCGGCTAGGAATGATGCTAAAATGATTTATTTTTATTTTATTTATTTATTTATAATTTTACTATTTTTTTTAAATTTTTTTAGGAATGCTCTAGCCCGGTTCAGGCAGAAATGATTTCGGAATGATTTTTTTTTCCTTCTCTTTTTCAGTCGGTCATTGCCTGGTTCGCTAAGAATGATGCTAGAATGATTTTTTCTAAAAAATTTTTTTTACTATTTTTTTAAATTTTTTTTAGGAATGCTCTAGCCTAGTTTGGGTAGAAATGATACCGGAACGAAAAAAAAATTCTCATTTTCGGTCTGTCCCGGCCCAGTTTGGCTAGGAATGAAGCCAGAATTATTTTGTTATTTTTTTAATACTATTTTTTAAAAATTTGTTAGGAATGCTCTAGCTTGGTCCAGGTATAAATGATATCGGAACGAAATTTTTTTTTTCTTTTTCGGTTTGTCCTTGCCAAGTTCAGCTAGGAATGAATTTGGAATGATTTTTTTTAAAAAATATTTTTTAAATTTTTTTTAGGAATTCTCCAACTTGGTTCTGATAGAAATGATACTGGAATGAATTTTTTTTTCTCTATTTCGGTCTGTCCTTGCCCGGTTCGGCTAGGAACAAAGCCAGAATGATGTCTTTTTTTTTTTCTTTTTTTTTTTAAACTATTTTTTTTTTAAGAAAAGCTCTAGCTTGGTTCAAGTAGAAATGATACAGGAACGAAAAATGTTTTTCTCTTTTTCGGTCTGTCCCTGCCCAGTTTGGCTAAAAATGAAGTTAGAATGATATATATATATATATTTTTAAATTTTTTTACTATTTTTAAATTTTTTTAGGAATGCTCTAGCCTGGTTCAGGCAAAAATGATACCGAAAAGAATTTTTTTTCCTCTTTTTCTATCAATTCCTGCCCGGTTCAGCTAGGAATGATGCTAGAATGATTTTTCTTTTTTTCTTTTAAAACTTTTTTAGGAATGCTCTAGCCCGGTTCGGGCCGAAATGATACCAGAACTAAATTTTTTTTTCTTCACTTTTTCGTTATGTCCCGGCCCGATTTGGCTAGAAATGAAGCCATAATGATGTTTTTCTATTTTTCTATTTAATTTAATTTTTTACAATTTCTTAAAATTCTTTTGGGAATGCTCCAGCTCGGCTCGAGTAGAAATGATATTGGAATGAAAAAAAAAATTCTCTTTTTTGGTCTGTCCCTGCCCCATTCGGCTAGGAATGATGCCAAAATGATTTTTTCCTTATTAATTTTTTTTGAAATGCTCCTGCTCGGTTCGGGCAAAAATGATATAGGAATGAAATTTTTTTTTTTTATCACTTTTTCGGTTTGTCCTAGCCTGGTTTGGCTAGAAATGAAGCTAGAATGATGTCTTTTTTTCTTTCTTTTTTTTAAAAATAATTTCTTTTACAATTTTTTTAATGTTTTTTAGGAAAGCTCTTGCCCGGTTTGGGTAGAAATGATACCGGAACAAAAGAAATTTTTTTTTTTTTTTACTCTGTCCCTGCCCAGTTTGGCTAGGAATGAAGCTAGAACGATGTTTTTTAAAAAAAAAAAAAATTTAAACTAATTTTTTGAATTTTTTTTACGAATGCTTCAATTCGGTTCGGGCAAAAATGATACCAGAACGAAAAATCTTTATTCTCTTTTTCGGTTTGTCCCTGCCCGGTTTGGTTAGGAATGATACCAGGATGATTTTTTTTTTCTATTTTTTTAGGAATGCTCTAGCCCGGTTCGGGCAGAAATGATACTGGAACGAAGAAATTTTTTTTCTCATTTTCGGTCTATACTTATCCGGTTTGCGTAGAAACGAAGCCAGAAAATTTTTTCTTTTTACTAATTTTTTAATTCTTTTTTAGGAATGCTCCAGCCCGGTTCGGGCAGAAATGATACTGGAACGAAAACTTTTTTGTTCTCTTTATCGATCTGTCTAGCCCGGTTTGGCTAGGAATGAAGCCAGAATAACGTTTTTATTTATTTAATTTTTTTACTGTTTTATAAATTTGTTTTAGGAGTGCTCAAGCCTGGTTTGTGCAGAAATGATACCGGAACAAATTTTTTTTTTCTCTTTTTCGGTTCGTCCATGCCTAGTTTCGGCTAGGAATGAAGCTACAATGATGCTTTTTTTTTTTAATACTATTTTTTAATATTTATTTATGAATACTCCAGCCTGGTTCAGGCAGAATTGATACCGGAACAATTTTTTTTTTCTCTTTTTCGATCTGTCCCTATGCTATTTGGCTAGGAATGAATCAGCAAAGGGAGAAGAAGATGCTGCCTCGGAACGAAGTGGGTTCAGGGATGGAGTAGACTTATGCTTAGGTGCCATAGAGCAAACTAACTGTGAGAGAGAGAGAGAGAGAGAGAGAGAGAGAGAGAGAGAGAGAGAGAGAGAGAAACAGAAGAGTACCAAGCATAGATCAATATCAATAAGATAGAGAAAAGAAGGTATGTATCCATGAAAAATGCATGAGCATGTGACACACAGTAATAAAAACATTATGGGCTCTAGCCCAATCCAATCCTACCAGCAAACATGATTTCAACATAGTAAACACACATCTAAAATGCATGAAACATTGTGAAAATGCAAATGTGATGCAATGCATGAACATTTAAGATCATTTAAACAAAACCCATCCCAAAAATTTCACAAAAACTTCATTAATTATGAAAAACCCCAAAAGTTAGGTCAGAATGAATGAAATGCATGATAAAATGATAGTAAAGAGATCATACCAAAGAGAAAAAGCAAAGATTAGGCCGAAGATTGAGTGGGGAAGATGAAGAGTGTGATTGAGAAGTGTTTGGGAGAGGGAGAGACATTTTTCTATCGGGAGAGATCAGATAAAATGAGAGAAAATATCGCGCTGAGATATATATATATATATATAGAAAACACGAAGCTCGATGGATCGAGAGGTGTCGAGCTTTAATTCTCGCCAGATGGAGTTGTCGAGGAGCTATTGGGAGGTGTCCATAGCAAAGTGACCTCGATGGATCGAGAAACTATCAAGCATCTATCGAGCATACAGAAACTTTCTAGATGGATCAAGAAGCTGTTGAGACAAATTCTCAAAAACTTTGATGGATCGAAATTGCGATAACAACTGTAGATAAAGGAAGATGAAGAGGCTCGATAGATAGCCTAGCTGTCGAGAGGTATCGAGAAGCTGTCGAGATTGCTCAAAAATAGTTTTTCAAAGAAGAGAAAAACACAGATATGAATGTAATTGAGCATGCTACTCAACCAAAGATCGAAACAACATTTAAACTCTCAAAATCATCTCTCAACAAGAAAAATGTCAAGCACATAGATCCAAACACACACACACACACTAAACAAGTCTAACCAATTTTATATTTAAAAAACAAGTCAAGACAGTTTAGTGAGCATACATTAACACATGTATTCCTTGTGATGGCCAAATCACATTGTACCTGCACATGTATCAAGAGTAGCAAAGAATATTGCGTGTTGTGTGTGAAAAACATCGCAAGATTGCATATGTGTCTACATGTTATGATGATTTGAGATATGAGAAAATCACTTTAATTCACACACAATCATAACTGCTTGATGGGGACTATCACTTTCGAGGTACATCCTATAACTCCCACATCTCCTAGAAGACACGCTTGCAATCATATATAAAGCATTTTGATTCTTTTTGCTTTTATTTTTCTTTGCATATTTTCTTTTGTTAAGCATATCATGCATGGGCATATAAGAGAGAGAAAAGAAATACCCAATGATGTTAAGCTTTTGACATTGCACTTTTGCTATGCCGAAGCATACATATATCATTTCATGATTGGCAGCCAACAATGGTGAGATGGTTATTTATGCCTTTCTCTTAGGATTTTTAGTCATTCCCGTCAAAAAGAGTGATACGAGTGTTAAGTACAAGAAATTACTTAATCTTACTCATCACAAACATGAGCCACAAAGCTCACTTACTTAGTTGCGCATAGAGATGCTCATATAAGCTACAAAAGTTACAAAGTTTAGAAAACTTTGTTTCAATGGTCATCCAAGGTACACAAGTTCCAATGTACACAAAACACATTGTTTTTGTATTTTTTTTATTTTTTGATTTTTCAATTTTGATTTTTTATTTTTTTTTGTGAAAAATAAAATAAAACAAAACTTGAAAACAAACAACCAAAAATATGTTAAACAAAGCAAAGCATAAAACTAGATGCAAATGCATGAGGAAGGAGGAGGAGAAGATCAATCCATGGAAATAACACCAATGTTTTGGCGAAGGAATTCAAACCATTTGTTATCAAGAGGTTTGCTTTTTGCTCATCTAGGAGACAGGATTATTACCCACATAGAAACAACCCCCCAATGTACTCTTTCTATCATCAACATTCCCAGCCCAGTCTGCGGCAGAATACCTAGCTAAGACATCATTTGTGTCCTTGCTATACCACACACCAAAGTCGGTAGTGGTTTTGACATATTTTATGATTTTTTTCAAAGCAATCATATGAGACTCTTTGGGATTAGCCTGATATCTAGCACACACTCCCACACTGTAACTAATGTCAGGTCTGCTAGTAGTAAGGTAAAGAAGACTACCTATCATGCTTCAATATAGAGACGAATCAACACTTTTACCCAACAAATCAACAATGAGTTTAACATTTGGGCTCATAGGGGTTTTAACAAAACTAGCAGATTCCAAACCAAACTTTTTCACAATATTTTTAGCATATTTAGATTGAGATAGGAATATACTTGTCTCTTGCTGACGGATCTGCAATCCAAGGAAGTGATTCAACTCTCCAATCATGCTCATCTTGGCCTGCATAAGTTTGGAGAAACTATGAGCAAGTTCATCCTTAGTCGACCCGAAGATGATATCATCAACATAGACTTGAGCAACTATCAACTCGCTGTGTTCCCTTTTGATGAAGAGAGTTTGATAAGGTTTTCCTCTTGTGAACCCATGTGACACCAAGTATTGTGTGAGCCGATCATACCAAGCTCTAGAGGCTTGCTTTAAACCATAGAGTGCCTTCTCGAGGTACAACACATGATCCGGAAAGTGTAGATCAATGAATCCTTTTGGTTGAGCCACATAGACATCTTCTTTAAGGAACCCATTCAAGAAAGCAGTCTGATAGGCCAAAAATGAATTGACCCCTTGTGATAAATTGATTGATTAATTAGCTAAGTTTATTAATTAATCAAATTAACATGCAAAACGCGTGGTAGCACAAACAAATCACCAATTAAACTAAATGCAGTGGAAAATAAATTGACACGGTGATTTGTTTATGAATGGGGAAAACCTACACGGCAAAAACCCCACCGGGTGATTTTAAGGTCACCATTCCCGAGAATCCACTATTATCACAACAAGCGGTTACAAGTAAAGGAATCCCAGTACCTTATACCAACCTACAGTTGAACCCTTACCCCAATACCCAATTAGACTTGTTCTGTAGTGACAATCTCTCCTTTTGATGCATGGCTCCCAGTACGTGACTAACCAATTGCGCGGATCCCAGTACGCGACTTCAATCACCAACTAGAGAAGGTTGTTGGCTGCAAAGTTCTTCAGTTCATCACACGATGAAGATCAAGAAGCTCCTTGGTTACAAAACCCTACGATGCACAAACACAGTAGCTTCTTCACAAGAAAGATGAACTAGGGCAAATTCTGTCTTCGGTCACAATTTGCTTGAATAAATTTTGCTCAACACTTGTGCAACTTGTGTCACCATTTACGACCCTTAAAATAATCCTTTTATATATCTAGGGTTATGAGAAAAGAAAGCCCAAACACATAATCATGGATTGGAGTCAAAACAGAACTGAAACTCTGTTTTTCATAAACCTCGACAGAAACCCTATCTGTCGAGCTGCTGTTAAGCCACGGGCTTCAACAGCTTTACAGGTCTCGATAGATAGCTAGCTGTCGAGCTTTAATGAACATCACTTTTCTCACTTGAATCTTGGATAGACTTGCATGGCTTCAACACTTGATCTTGAAACAAGGTTTCTTGAGGTATTAAACACATCCTAAATCTACCCAAATACAAGTAAAGTGCATTTTGTCTAAGGATTAGCCAATTACATAAAATAGTGACATATGTTCATAACAAGTGAACCACATATGTCCTAACAATCTCCCCCTTTGACAATCCGTGACAAAACCACAACAAACAAATGAACATATGAGAGAAGTCATAAATCACTCAACTCATATTCACTTGTTGAATAGAATAAAATCTATCCTAACACAAACTCTTGAAAAACTTTGCAAGAAGAGAGTTTATGGCAAGAAGACTTTGACAACCTGTATTTCTTAAACACTTTAAACAAAACTCATCAAGGCATCTTTGTGTGAAACAAAAATAATAGATTGTGTACAAGATAAAGAAACTTGTGCACAAAGAAAGAAAAGAAACAACACATGTAAGGATAGGTGAAACAACATACATCACTATATAAAGAAAATAAGTACAATGTTTGTCAAAACGGTCACAAGACCAATATACAAGAATAATGTATCTCAAATAGAAAGAAATGAAAAGAAATACATCAAGTCCTCACTACATTCCTCAAAGTACACATTCCCCCTAACAAAAATCTCCTATGCTAACCCTCCCCTTAAGTATGACTACTCTCATAAACCAAAACTACTCCCCCTTTTTTGTCACGAGTGACAAAGGGTAAGAGTGTCAAGTAGACATCTCGTCATCGCTGGGTGAGCTAGCATCTCCACTATCCTCACCATTGGAGGCAGTAGCATTATCATCATCATCGGAGCCATCACTCTCATCCGTAGAGGCCACAGGAGTGGAAGGCACGGTGTAACCACCCATTTCAACCTGACGTCGAGCAATACGGCCAACACAAGTGTTCACCTGACACAACTCATCACTGAGAGTGTCGAGGCGAGCATCCATGCGCTGAAGCTGCGTCATGATGTCCTCAAGTGTCACATCGCTTGTAGAAGAGTAGGGAGCGGATGTGGATGGAGCTACTAGACCGAACCGCCTCGAACGAAACTGTGCCTCGCTCCGTTTAACGGTAGCGGCATCAATGGCACACATAACGGAGAAGTGGTCGAAAACAGGAAAGGGAACAGAAAAATGGCGTAAGATCCTCGTGATAGCCTAAGGGAAGATGATCTTATCACGGGTCGCCGTATCCCTATAGACATCTATGATAGAAAGAATGAAGTGTGAGGGAAAATCTATAGTGAGATGCTCTAACAAAGAAAGCAAAAATCGAGCATGGGGCTCTATGATAGGGTTATAGTGACAAAGAGGGTGAAGAACAAAAGTCATAACCATGTTCATGAATCTAGGACCTTTAGCAAAGGTCGAACATGTAGTAAACTGACGATCACCCTAATCAGCGGGACGCTCACAAAAAGCAGAAATCATCTCATCTTTGGACACAGTCCTTAGACGCTCACAACCAGGGTAGTCAGGATACTCTACCCTCGGGACATGGAGCACCTCGGATACAATATCCGGTGTGACTACTATGCGCGTACCTCGAACGTAAGTATGAAAGAGAGGTACTGAATAATCAAGTCCATGCATATTGGAGTAAAACTCCTGGATCAGCACGGATAGACATGTGACCAGGACGTCACACAGTGACTCCCAACCCCAACTGTGAATGATAGTGGGTAGGTCAGTGTCGGAGAAGTTCGACAAAATGACTCGGCATTTCGAATGAACACCTCGTAGAGAAAAGTTCTCTGAGAAGTCCTTTCGGGCATCCTCATCACGGAAATGAACAGAAAAGGGGGTAGGATCAGAAGATGAAGATGCCCCAGAACGAAGAAGGTTCCGAGACGGAGCAGACTTACGTTTTGGTGCCATGACGCACTAACGTAAACTAGAGAGTGATGGGGAAGAAAGAAACACTCAGAAAAGTCCCAAAGCAATTCAAATATATAAAAATATATTGAATGTAAAGGACGTATGCATGAAAATGCATGAGCATGTGACGTGCAATAGTAATATAGTCATGGGCTTAGCCCAATCCAAACCTACCAGCACACAAATAGTTTAACACACATCTAAATGCATGAAAATATAGTTATAATGCACATGGGTTGCAATGTATGAATATTTTAAAGCATTTTCACAAAAACCAACCCAAAAATTTCACAATAACTTCATCAATTTTGGAAAACCCCAAAATTTTTTCAAAAAACCAAAAACTTAGGTTAAAAAAACCATGAAATGCATGACAATGAGAGATTTAGACACTTACCAAGTGAAGAAGAACTTGATTAAGGCCGAAATTCTCTTTGAGATGAAGTTTGGAGTGTGAGAGAGAAGTTTGGGAGGTGAAAAGGCACGGACAGGTCGAGAGAGATCGAGAAAATGAAGACCGGATCGCGCTGAACAAATATATAGGTGTTCAGTAAATCTCGACAGATAGAGGTGTCGAGAGGTGTCGAGATTTAAAAGTTTCGACAAATGCAGCTATCAAGAAGGTGTTGAGAGATGTCCACAGCAAAATAAGCTTGATGGATCGAAGAGGTATCGAGGAGCTATCGAGGGGACAGGAACATTCTCGATCGATCCACTTAGCTATCGAGAGGTATCGAGATTGCGATAAAAAGCAATTGAAGAGCTCGACAGATAGGCTAGGTATCGAAAGGTATCTAGGAGCTGTCGAGATTGCTTAAAAACAAATTTTCAAGAAGAGAAAAACACAGATATGAATGCAATCAAACATGCAACTCAACCAATGATCCAAACAACATTTTAAACTCTCAAAATCATCTCTCAACCAAAAAAAATTTAGCACATAGATCCCAAAACACACACACACACACTAAACAAGTCTAACCAAATTTTATATTTCAAAAACAAGTTAAGACAGTTTAGTATGCATACATTAACACATGTAAATCTTGTGATGGCCAAATCACATTGTACTTGCACATGTATTAAAAGTAGCAAAGAATATTGCGTGTTGTGTGCGAAAAACATCGCAAGATTGTATAAGTGTATGCATGTTATGACGATTTGAGATATGAGAAAATCACTTTAACTCACACACAATTATAACTGTTTGATGGGGACTATCACCTTCGAGGTACATCCTATAACTCCCACATCTCCTAGAAGACACGCTTGCAATCATATTTAAAGCATTTTGATTCTTTTTGCTTTTTTTTTTCTTTGCATATTTTTCTTTTTGAGCAAATTATGCATGGGCATATAAGAGAAAGAAAAGAAATACCCAATTATGATAAGCATTTGACATTCCACTTTTGCTATGCCGAAGCACACAAATGTCATTTCATTATTGGTGAGATGGTTATTTATGCATTTCTCTTAGGATTTTCTAGTCATTCCCGTCAAAAAGAGTGATACGAGTGTTAAGTACAAGAGATTACTTAATCTTACTCATTATAGACAAGAGCCACAAAGCTCACTTGCTTAGTTGTGCATAGAGATGCTCATCTAAGCTACAAACGATACAAAGTTTAGAAAACTTTATTTCAATGGCCATCCAAGGTACATAAGTACCAATGTACACAAACACACACTGTTTTTGTATTTTCTGATTTTTCAATTTTTTTTTTAATTTTATTATGAAAAACAAAATAAACAAACTGGAAACAAACAAAAACATGTTAAACAAAACAAAGCATAAAACTAGACTGACTTAAAAAAATAAAGCAAAACACTCAAGTAATGCAAACAAAAATAAGAAGAGAGAGAGAAAAAGTGATAGAATCACTTGGAGCCCTTTTCCTTCCACACCTTGGAAGAACCTTTCCGTCTAGCAAACCCTTGAACTGGTGGTGAGGGAGAAGAATTGAAACTGTTCAAGTTTGAAAGGAACATGAGAGCTTTGAGAAGATCTCCAAGAGGAGCAAAAGAGGATGAAAACTGATTCTAGTTTCTTGATGTGATCATGCCGTTGCTCTATTAAGTGGCTAACCACTTATAGCAATTGGGTTGAGTATGACCGGCTACTCCACAGTGATGACAGAGATGCTGCTTCTTTTGTTTAGGCTTTTGAGAGTTAGTCTTCTTAGCCTTAGGGTTTTTAGCTGCTTTTTTATCCTACTTAGGGGGTGCTCCTTAGATTGATTTACCATTGTCTATGTTCTCACTAGCTAAGTCATTTTTAATAACGTTGTTCTCAATTTCAACATTATTACTAGGAGGACCAAAAATAGTAGTGCTAGTAGAAGCAATATTAGAAGAAGAGAAATCATACCCTAAACTGGTTTGATCAGAAGCAGATTTCTGAAGATTTAGCATCTTATCAAGCTTTGCACTTAAAGTCCTTTCCAACTGGGCTCTGACTTGGAATAGTTCTGCCTCAAGCTTTTTAGTCTTCTCAGCCAAGAAGTTGTTCTCAAAACGCAGTGCTCCAATAGTCTGATTGGCTTCATCAAACTTTGTGGAAATCTCTTCTCGATCAAGTTCCAGATCACTCAGCTTCTTGGTGGCCAGCCTATATAGTTTCTTGTGCTTCTTAGACACCTTATACAACTTTTCATAGGCTGTATAGATGTCATCTTGTTCATCCATCTTCTCAAACTTGGACTCCACCAATTCCTCTTCTTCATCCACATCTTCAATAAATCCCCTTAGTAGGATTGACAGTGGCAGTGAAGGCATTCAGAATTTCATCATCCTCATTGTCGGAATCATCCTCAGGCTCGGTGTCACTCAATGTAGCAGCAAGTGCCTTGCTTTTCCCAACATTCTTGAGATATGTAGGGCACTCCTATTTCATATGTCCAAAGCCTTGCAACCCAAAGCATTTTGGTCCTGAGGGAACAGTTTACTGACCGCCATCCCAAGCATCCTTTTTCCCTCTATCTTGGCTCTTGAACTGTGAGGAGCTAGATTGCCTATGGTCCTTGTCGAAGCCCTTCCCATTGGCATTCGTCATGAACTTCTTGAATTGCCTTGTAATATAGGACTTTATCTTAGAATCTTCATCCTCAGAAGACTCATTAGTATCACTGCTCTTGGCCTTTAATGCCATGCTCTTGCTTTTGCTTGATTTCTCGATCCTTGTCAAACCCAACTCATAGGTCTGCATATTACCAACCAACTAAGTCATAGGAATTTTGTCAATATCCTTTGATTCCTCAATCATGATGATCTTGGCATGGAATCTCTCAGGTAGAGATCTGAGCACCTTTCTCACAATCTTGGGTTCAGAATGGTTTCTCCAAGATTGAAAACTGAGTTCACTATGTCCTTGAGCTTGGCATAGAACTCATCAAATGACTCATCCTCCTCCATCTTTATCTCTTCAAAGCTTGTAGTGAGCCTCTGAAGCTTTGAATCCTTGACAGCCTTGGTTCCCTCATAGATTGTCAGGAGGATGGTCTATGCTTCCTTAGTAGTTTCAGTGGAGGATATCTTCTTGAACTCCACATTTGTGATCGCACTGAATAAGGCATTCAATGCCCTGCTGTTGAAGTTTGCCGCCTTGATCTTAGCATCATCCCAATCGGCCACCGCTTCTGTAGGCTTGGTCCAGCCTATCTCCATAGCTTGCCACGCTTTCTCATCTAAATGTTAGAAAATCTGGTTTTGGATCTCATACAAAATACACAGCGGAAGCAACAAACATGGATCTATTCCATTCATTATTGATAACATGCACTATGTAAATTTCAGAATTTAAGAACAAGATAGCGTACCTTGTTGTGGAGAGAAAAAAAAAAGATTAGAAGTACTTGGAAACACTTTTAATCTTCACTCCAATTCCACTTTATGCCCAAGAAGTGTGGTCTCTCAATCAATTTTCAAGGGAGAATAATTGAGTAGCTTCACTCACACATACACATCATTTCACAATGATGTCTCTCTTTTCTCTAATAAAAAATTATGTATGTTTCTCCCTTTATATTTAACTGATTATCTAATTGGGCTGGCCTATTGGGCCTTTCCAATTGGGCTTTAGTGTGTGGCTTGGAGTGGGACCAATAAGACACTAGCTCCAATGGGCCTTGAGCTTTTCTGTCAACTCTTGACAAGTCCAAAGTTACCATTAATTATATTTAATACCACTATATAAATATAATTGCACTCTAGGCCTTATTAATAAATTATATCCCAAGACTTTATTATACATGCAACCCCTTCATAAAATATTCGTAGTAATACAAAGTCATGAATGTAGACTGCCACTTTGAAGATTACTACATCTTAATCCTTGAGTATCCGGTTTAATCCTTTAAGTTATTCATCATATATTTATGAAATCCAATTTCATAAATATATACTTTAGTAACTCCTTACTAAAATGGTTAGGCCTAACACTCTGAATAACCAAACCCATTAAACTTATCTCAAGGGACTATTTTATATCTCCGTTAAGAGATTATGAATTCCATCTTGAGAATATATGTTCCATCAACACTAAATGTGGCTGTCCAAAATACTGAGATTTTGATCGTGATTTTTGATCTCACTCCTGATATAACAAAGTAACCTACAGTCTATGATCAAGTCCATTATTCTCCCAGGATTAAGAGTTCATGCAAATAGAAGTCGTGAGATTTATTATTCATTTGACAGTCGTTAGAAGAATAATAAATCTCACAGCGGTCCAGTTCAATATGTTTTAACTCTTAAAACATATCAACATACCAACTAGAAGTCTCCACTTCCATGATCAAGACAAATCATCTTAGTTGATATGTTATAGTCTTCGCAGATGAAATGCCCAATTTCATCACCGACTACGAACTATAATTCTGAGTTTACAAATAACTTGTGATTTATATCTTCTGTGACTTTTCACATAAATCACATACTATGCATCTCATGGACTATATGATAATGTCCAAATATTCATGTTACCATTATTTTAGATAATAATAAAACAACTTTATTAATTACAACATTAAGTCATACATAATGTCATACATAACATCACACAATAGGATTTAGGGGCACTAATCCTAACATCTCCCACTTGCCCTAAAGACTATTGTGCACTAATCTAACTCCAATCCCTCCAAATGTGACTCGAAAGTCCTTTGAGGCAAGGCTTTGGTAAAAGGATCTACTAGATTACTTGCACTATCAATTTTTGCTACTACAACATCTCCTCGAGCAACAATGTCTCGAATAATGTGATACTTTCTCTCAATGTTCTTTCCTTTCTTATGATTTCTTGGATCTTTGGATTGTGCAACCGCTCCACTCTTGTCGCAAAACAATGTGATGGGAACTTGCTCCATTCTCATAACACCAAGATCAAAAAGGAATTTCTTAAGCTAAATAGCTTCCTTTGTCGCCTCACAAGCAGCAACATATTCAGCTTCCATGGTGGAGTTCGCAATACAAGATTGCTTAACACTCTTCCAACTTATGGCTCCACCTCCCAAGGTGAACAAACAACCTGAAGTGGACTTTCTGAAATCAAGATCTGACTGAAAATCTAAATTTGTATAACCAATAGGAATCAAATCCTCACTATGGTAAACAAGCATATAATCTCTTGTTCTCCGTAGATACTTGAGAATATGCTTTACAGCTTGCCAATGTTTAAGTCCTGGATTTGATTGATATCTGCTGACCATGCCAACTGAATAGCAGATATATGGTCTAGTACAAAGCATGGCATACATGAGACTTCCCACTGCAGAAGCATAAGGAACTTGTCTCATCATATTTTCTTCCTCTTGAGTCTTAGGCCTTTGGTCATCAGACAGAGAAATTCCATGTCTTAAAGGAAGTAATCATTTCTTGAAGTTTTGCATGCTAAACCGTTCTAAAACCTTATCTATATATCCAGCTTGTGACAAGCCTAACATCTTATTCTTACGATCTCGCCAAAGTTTGATCCCTAGAATAAAGTTAGCCTCACCCAAGTCCTTCATATCAAATTGGCTTGACAACCAAACCTTTACTGATGACATTACCCCTACATCATTTCCAATGAGTAGAATATCATCAACATAAAGCACTAGGAACATTACTACTTTATCTCTATGTCTTTTGTACACACATGGTTCATCAAGATTTTGTTCAAAACCAAATGATTTGATTGCTTGATCAAATCTAAAGTTCCATGACCTAGATGCTTGCTTAAGTCCATAAATGGATCTGTTCAACTTGCACACCATATGCTCTTGGTTCTTTGCTATGAAACCTTCTGGTTGCATCATATAGATTTCTTCTTCAAGATTACCATTAAGAAATGCAGTCTTGACATCCATTTGTCAAATCTCATAATCATAATGAGCAGCAATGGATAAGAGAATTCTGATAGATTTAAGCATGGCTACTGGCGAAAAAGTTTCATCATAGTCAATACCTTCTTTTTATGTGTACCCTTTCGCCACTAGTCTTGCTTTAAGGTTTTCAACCTTTCCATCTATCCCTCTATTCCTCTTATAAACCCATTTACAACCAACATGTTTAATGCTGTTAGGCGCCTTTACAAGATCCCAAACATGATTCGAATACATTGAATCTAATTCAGATTTCATAGCTTGGACCCAATGATGTGCATTTATATCATTCAGTGCCTCTTCATAAGTGTAGGGATCTGATTTAGCCTCTTCTGGGATAGCTTCATAGGTTTCTCCCAAACCTATAAATCTTATAGGAGGCCAAATAATTCTCCCACTACGATGAGGCACCTGTGTACTAGACATCTCATGAGTAGTATCTTGTGGTGTATCTAATACAGCCACATCATCCCTAGTTTCATCTATTGGTTGTTCATTTACAGATTCATTCATTTCAGCCAACACAATTCTACTTCTAGGAGTATAGTTATTCATGTAGTCATTTTCCAAGAATTTGGCATTTGTGCTAACAAACACTTTATTATCCTTATGACTATAGAATAAATAACCCATAGTTTCTTTTGGATAACCTACAAGAAAACACACGTCTAATTTTGGTTCCAATTTATCAGGCTTCCCTTTTAACACATGTGCTGGACAACCCCAAATGTGGAGATATTTCATACTAGGCTTATGCCCACTCCACAATTCCATGGGTGTTTTGGGAACAAATTTTGATGGAATTAAATTCAAAAGATGTATTACTGTATTTAAGGCATAACCCTAAAAAGAAATCGGTAAAGTTGAGTAACTTATCATGGACCTAACCATTTCTAAAAGAGTCCTATTCCTTCTTTCTGCTACACCATTCTGTTGGGGAGTTCCAGGTGCAGTCAATTGGGATAAAATCCCATTTTGAGTTTAGTAATCCTTGAAATCCCCAAGAAGGTATTCGCCACCACGATCAGATTGAATGGCCTTTATGTGTTTACCTAATTAATTCTCAACTTCAGCCTTAAACTCTATGAACTTTTCAAAAGTTTCAGACTTCCGTTTCATTAGGTACACATAACCATATCTTGAGTAATCATCGGTAAAAGTGATGAAGTACTCATAACCTCCTTTTGCTTGGGTTGACATAGGACCACATACATCTGAATGTACTAGTTCTAGCAATTCTTGGGCTCTTCTACCTTTTGCATTAAAAAGGTCGTTTGGTCATTTCACCTTTCAAACAAGATTCACAAACTGGAAATTCATCAAAGTCCAATGGCTCTAAGAGTCCATCTTTGATCAGTCTTTGAATTCTATTTGGATTAATATGACCCAAACGCAAGTGCTAAAGATATGCTTCATTAGTAGAAGGAAACTTTCTCTTTAATGATTTTACATGAGAGTCATTATCTAATTTAGAGTTATATAATTCATGCTTATTAGGAGTTAAAGTATAACGACCATCCACAATATTGCCAGAACAGATAAACATTTTATCCTTCTTTATTACAACATTGTCTTTTAGGATAACATAATATCCATGTTTACCTAAATAAGTTGTAGAAATTAAATTCCTACGAACATTAGGTACATACAAATAGTCTTCCAATATTAAAAATCTAGATTCAAAACATAAATTAAACATTCCAATAGCTACAATTGGAATCCTGCTCCTATCAGCCAAGGTAAGAAACATTTCCCCTTCATTCAGCTTTCTGGTCTCCTGAAACCCCTACAAAGATTTGCAGATATGATTAGTACAACCTGAATCCACACACTAGGAATCTATGGGATTTTGTACCAAACATGTTTCAAGAAGGAATGTACTTTTCATACCTTTATTCCTGGCAGCCTTAAATATTGGATAATTCCTCTTCCAATGTCCTTTCTCACCACAATGGAAATACTTTCCATTGGTTTTCTTTCCTTTGTTGGCAACTCCTAAGGCAACTTGTTTACCATCTTTCTTGGCGAAGTCCTTCTTCTTCTTCTTCTTTTTACCTTTGCCTTTCGACTTAGGTTGAGAAGTAGAAGCTTCAGCCATATTGGCATCAACACTAGAAGTACCAAGGATGCCTTCCGCCGCTACCAACTCATTCATCAATTCAGACAATGAATAAACCTTTTTGTTTATATTATAGTTAAGTCTGAATTCCTTGAATGATTTTGGTAGTGACTGGAGTATCATATCCACTTGGGATTCTCCATCAATATCGGCACCTAAAACTTCCAATGTATTCAGATTAGAGATCATCCTAAGACAATGCTCCCTCACTGAAGTACCTTCAACCATTTTGGTATTATAATTCTGCCTCATAGTTTCTTGTCTTGCAGAACAGCCTTGCTCTCCAAACATCTCCTTCAGACTTAGCATTATGTCCGAAGCTAGTTCTACATCCTGCATTTGATGCTGTAGAACATTTGAAATAGATGCTAGGATATAGCACTTAGCCATCTCATTAGATTTCTGCCAACGATCATATCGCTGTTTTTCCTCAAGAGGAGCATCTAATGATGGAAAGTTAGGACATGGTTGAGTAAGCACATATTTGTGCTCTTCAGTAGTAAGAACAATGTCCAAATTTCTTTTCCAGTCAACATAGTTGGATCCAGTCAGTTTGTTTTGATTAAGAATAGCAACAAGTGGGCTAAATGATGCCATGATTTTAAATCTAAAAATAACAAACATGAATGTAATTAGTAAACTAGACACTATCAATTTAGCATATAAACATATAGTATGGAACCTTAATAAAACCACAATATAAAATATGCAACGACAACCCAATCCCATGTTTAAAATTCCTTGGAAGCAAGTAAATTATAAACACTACGACTGATTGAGAATTATTCTCATTATTAGTGCTATCATGATAACTCTTATCAAACACTAATAATATGCCATATTTCCTTTAGCCTCTAAGTAATAATGACATAGCTTCGAAGGGAGGTTAACATTAAACTTAGTCTAGTGTACACCATTGACTGAATTCTATGTGAGTCATTAAGTAACTCCACGGTAGCGTGGTCGTTCTTAATGTAAAAACACATATCATTCATCATTAAGAAGTTTAATCTGTAGTACCATGAATTAAGCACCCTCAGAAGGGAGCAAGGCATATACGCCAAGGCGAGGTGCTTAATCACACTACTATAAACTGACAATGGAGGCCGTGAGATCCAACCCTTGTATCTCTCTACCACTAGATATTTTAAATTAAAGGTTTTTAAGATCAAGAACCATAATAATGCTAGAAACTCTTGAAAACATAATCCTAATCTCATTAGGAATAAATTTCATAATCCTAGCATTAACAAACTGTTTGATCATAAATATATATCACTAGACTAACATCTACATGTTCATCATTCAAGAATGAAAACTATTCATTCATACATGTACGTCTAGCAAAAATCAAAAGCAATTGGCAATATAAATTATAAAGCTTTAACAAATATATAAATGAAAGCATGTTAATGGCAGATGGAATTTGCCACATGGGGTCCACGAAATCATGCAAAAACAAAAGCTTTATAATAAACTCATGCCAAGAGATACATCTATATGCAATCGGTGCAAAACAAAGTGCACACACATGACAGTTATATAACTGTTACATTCAACAACTATATATCCTTGGCCATAAAGAATTTGCATATAAACCCATATATATATATATATATATAATATAATATATCAATCAATGGTCTTGTTATATATTCGGTCTACAATATATAACAAGGATTCAAGAGAATCCTTGAAGATAACAAAATCAACCGTGGGCCATGATACAGTGCCATTCAATCCCGAAATAGTGCCTTTCAATCCATACCATTAAGTATTAAACTTCTATCTTGACGGTTATATAACAACATCATCTAGAAGTCTATGGCCAAGAGAAATTCTTTTGAAGATGGAATTCCATATTAATAGAAATTCTCTTCACATCAACGCAAAGTCAATCACCTTCTCTTAAAACAAATTATGAAATCAAAAATCCTAAACGTGACTATATAGAACAATCACTACAAATTCAAGAATCCCATAACACTAAGAAAATGAT
This sequence comes from Notholithocarpus densiflorus, assembly GCA_030021035.2. Taxonomy (NCBI): domain Eukaryota; kingdom Viridiplantae; phylum Streptophyta; class Magnoliopsida; order Fagales; family Fagaceae; genus Notholithocarpus; species Notholithocarpus densiflorus. The sequence goes on from JARYZH020000006.1 coordinate 10,189,531, forward strand.
TTTCTTTGATTCTAAAACTCAATCACATGTTATACAAGCATGAGATGAAAACCTGGCTCTGATACCAATTGTTGGAAAATCTGGTTTTGTATCTCATACAAAACACACAGCGGAAGCAATAAATATGGATCTATTCCATTCATGATTGATAACATGCACTATGTAAATTTCAGAATTTAAGAATAAGATAGCGTACCTTGTTGTGGAGAAAATCAAAATAAAAGATTAGAAGTACATGGGAACACTTTTAATCTTCACTCCAATTCCACTTTACACCCAATAAGTGTGGTCTCTCAATCAGTTTTCAAGGGAGAATAATTGAGTAGCTTCACTCACACATACACACCATTTCACAATGATGTCTCTCTTTTCTCTAATAAAAATTCTATATGTTTCTCCCTTTATATTTAACTGATTATCTAATTGGGCTGGCCTATTGGGCCTTTCCAATTGGGCTTTAGTGTGTGGCTTGGAGTGGGACCAATAAGACACTAGCTCTAATGGGTCTTTGGCTTTTCTGTTAACTCTTGACAAGTCCAAAGTTACCATTAATTATATTTAATACCACTATATAAATATAATTGCACTCTAGGCCTTATTAATAAATTATATCCCAAGACTTTAATATACATGCAACCCCTTCATAAAATATTCGTAGTAATACAAAGTCATGAATGTAGACTGCCACTTTGAAGATTACTACATCTTAATCCTTGAGTACCCGGTTTAATCTTTTAAGTTATTCATCATATATTTATGAAATCCAATTTCATAAATATATACTTTAGTAACTCCTTACTAAAGTGGTTAGGCCTAATACTCTGAATAACCAAACCCATTAAACTTATCTCAAGGGAATATTTTATATCTCCGTTAAGAGATTATGAATTTCATTTTGAGAATATATGTTCCATCAACACTAAATGTGGCTGCCCAACATACTGAAGTTTTGATTGTGACTTTTGATCTCACTCCTGATATATCAAAGTAACCTACAGTCCATGATCAGGTCCATTATTCTCTCAGGATTAAGAGTTCATGCAAATAGAAGTCGTGAGATTTATTATTCATTTGACAGTCGTTAGGAGAATAATAAATCTCACAGTGGTCCAGTTCAATATGTCTTAACTCTTAAAACATATCAACATATCAACTAGAAGTCTCCACTTCCATGATCAAGACAAATCATCTTAGTCGATATGTTATAGTCTTTGCAGATGAAATGCCCAATTTCATCACCGACTACGAACTATAATTCTGAGTTTACAAAGAACTTGTGATTTATATCTTCTGTGACTTTTCACATAAATCACATACTATGCATCTCATGGACTATATGATAATGTCCAAATATTCATGTTATCATTATTTTAGATAATAATAAAACAACTTTATTAATTACAACATTAAGTCATACGTAATGTCATACATAGCATCATACAATAGGATTTAAGGGCACTAATCCTAACACTAAAGACTGCAAGAAAGTTCTCATGTGTACTTTCTAGTATGTACAGTTAGTGCCATCAAATAAAGGAGGTATAATAAGAGACTGTCCTCTATCCATGACAAACAGGGGTCAATGGATCACACAGCAAGGATTAAAACCTAATCAGAGTGTGCCTGCTCTGATACCACTTGATAGGCCAAAAACTAATTGACCCCTTGTGATAAATTGATTGATTAATTAGCCAAGTTTATTAATTAATCAAATTAACATGCAAACGCGTGGTAGCACAAACAAATCACCAATTAAACTAAATGCAGCGGAAAATAAATTGACACGGTGATTTTTTTACGAATGGGGAAAACCTACATGGCAAAAACTCCGCCAGGTGATTTTAAGGTCACCATTCCCGAGAATCCACTATTATCACAACAAGCGGGTTACAAGTAAAATAATCCCAGTACCTTATACCAACTTACAGTTGAACCTTTAACCCAATACCCAATTGGACTTGTTCTGTAGTGACAATCTCTCCTTTTGACGCACGGCTCCCAATACGTGACTAACCAATTGCGCGGATCCCAGTACGCGACTTCAATCACCAACTAGAAAAGGTTGTTGGTTGCAAAGTTCTTCAGTTCATCACATGATGAAGATCAAGAAGCTCCCTGGTTACAAAACCCTAGGGTGCACAAACACAGCAGCTTCTTTACAAGAAAGATGAACTAGGGTAAATTCTGTCTCCGGTCACAATTTGCTTGAACAAACTTTGCTCAACACTTGTGCAACTTATGTCACCTTTGACGGCCCTTAAAATAATCCTTTTATATGTCTAGAGTTATGAGAAAAGAAAGCTCAAACACATAATCACGGATTGGAGTCAAAACATAACTGAAACTCTGTTTTTCATAAATCTCGACAGATACCTTATCTGTCGAGCTGCTGTCGAGCCACGGGCTTCAACAGCTCTACAGGTCTCGATAGATAGCTAGCTGTCGAGCTTTAATGAACAACACTTTTCTTACTTGAATCTTGGACAGACTTGCATGACTTCAACACTTGATCTTGAAACAAGGTTTCTTGAGGTATTAAACACATCCTAAATCTACCAAAATACAAGCAAAGTGCGTTTTGTCAAAGGATTAGCCAATTACATAAAATAGTGACATGTGTTCATAACAAATGAACCACATATGTCCTAACACAGTCTTTACATCCATTTGGTAAATCACAACCCCCCATAGGTAACACATGTAATTGAACTGAGAGTTCGTGCCCTTGTAAAAGAATGGGAACCTCCTTACATTATCCTTGAGTTCTATTCACATCACCATTAGCCACTTTCACTTCCAAAATCTGAGAAGTATCCACAGGAATATGTAATTGAGAAAGTAAGGAAGTGTCAATAAAATTGTGTGTG